>QANZ01052092.1:128630-168632 GCA_003254925.1 Chamaecrista fasciculata | reverse complement strand
GCCAATTATTCTTCCTTTAGTGGCAATTTCAGGTTCCTTTTAGGTGGTAGCTAATGAGGTGTTGAATGATACTTAAAGCAGTGGAAGGGTGTCTGATGCACATTTGGCTGTATGCTGTGTTCATTTTATAGATAGATTGGAGAGCTTTTATCATGTAGAGTTTTGTCTTTTCCCTTTGTCTAGAGGAATGCTTATCCTCATCTGGTAACCTGTCTTCCTTCTATTCAGGAAAGTTTACTCTTGCCCATTGACTTGAGGTGATGTTGATAAATATAAATCCTTGGATGTCCTTTCCTTTCTTCGATACTTTTTATCACCAGTAGATTTCAACTTATGACTTTGACAAAGATCGCAGTTATTATCAGAAAGAAAACATAACCTAGGAAGGGAATCAAGTGAAGTGTATACTTTCTAGCAGCTGAGCAACTCTATTCACTGTCTGTCGATACTGTTGAAATACAATATACGTGCAAAGACATAGGTTTAATTGGGGCTAATTTGGGTTTGGACTTTGGAATTCGAGTTGGTTGACTCCCTTTTCTTCATATAGTGCATCAAGCCATCAACATATGTGAGTAATACAACTATTAGATGGAAGTGCAATGTAAGATCCACGAGTTTCTGTTTTAAAATTTCCATTTGGATTCTGTTAACTCTTGCTGACATGTCCATCTTGGTACCCTTAATATGCATGAGTTGTTGGACTATTATGGCCTTGATTAAATTATCCATGTTCGTAAGTCTGAATTTTGGCTTTAATGTTCTTGTCTTGTTATTCCTCTCTGTTGTCTACACATTTTGTATACTGTTTACTTGGGTGACTCTGTCCTGGTGTCTTATAATGCTATTATTGGTTACATATTGGAAAATGTTTTCGTGCTTTGGCATGTTTCCAAACATGAGGAGTTAAAAACTAGGTTTTGGAATTAAGATTTGAATGCCCTGGATTGATTCAGAAAGTAATTTCTATTGTTTGATTGAGGATTGTTCACACAATTCTTTGCAATTCCAATTTTTGAAAATTCTCTGGGAGCTTCTTTGCTTAAATTTGATTAAAAAGGTTCACCTATGTTCTTGATTTATGAGATGTCAGAAACCTAATCCAGTCTTTCTGGTTTTCTGTAGATTTTTGGAGGGTCAAAGAATGTGAACGTAAGTCACATGATCCATGATTTGTCATTTGGCCCCAAATATCCAGGACTTCAAAACCCACTAGATGGGACAACGAGAATTCTGCATGAAACAAGTGGAACATTCAAATATTACATCAAGGTTTGAATATCGATTTCTCTCCTTAATAATCAATAATATTAACATGCACCTTGGTACATGTGTTACCCACTAGATCTCTCAACACTCCCTCTAAAGCTGAAGACTATGAAAACTGAAAACATATTTAGTTTGGAAATTTAGATATCTCTCCCAATTGAAGAATGAAGCCATACGTTGGCAGATGTAGATACGAACCCACATTTTAAATGAAATTGGATTTAGACTGAGACACCTAGATATTGTACAACTACTCTCAGTGTCGTACTCTCAACCACCACTCGTGAACTTCACAGCAACTAGCCAACTAGTACTTCCATTGACAATGTCCTCAATTATAAAACAGAGTTCCCAAAATTAATCTACTTACTTACCATGACTGTCCTCAATTAACGCTAGTGCTTAAGTCTGCAATTGACTGCATTGATCTCTTTTTTTATTGTTTGAGAGATGATCACAAAGAGTTCACCATATAGTTTTGCTTGTTATCAAAATATGTTTCAGTTGCTGGCTGGGTAAAGGAGAAATTTTCATTTGGGAAATGTAAAGAACTTGGACCCTGAGCACTGTAGAATAAGTTGATGTACCTAATTTATTGAAATTATTAGCATTCTTCTGTCCTATCTCCCATGTTGGAGAAAAGTTTAGTTACTTCTAATCACAAGTTAGATTAATTTCTAAACCACATTTATTAAGTGATCAACTTACTCCGATTTTTCTCATTATTTTCTATTAGGTAGTATATATATTGTTTTTTTGGCCAAAAAAGAAAAAGTATATATATTGTTTTGCAAATGAGGCTGCTAGAAGTGCAATATAGTCACTTCCTTTTTCTTTGTTTTCTATTAATTGTGATGCAGGTTGTTCCAACTGAATATAGGTATATCTCTAAAGATGTTTTACCAACTAATCAGTTCTCAGTTACAGAATATTTTTCACCCATGAATGAGCTTGATCGGAACTGGCCAGGTTGGCTTTGTGTTTGAAGTTAGCTTTATTTATTTCAGACTTTCGTCCTGAATCCTGATCATCTCTTTCTCTTACGTTGGTTTGCTGTTTGCAGCTGTCTACTTTCTGTATGATCTTTCACCTATTACCGTCACAATCAAAGAAGAGCGCCGTAGTTTTCTTCATTTCATTACTCGCCTTTGTGCAGTGCTGGGTGGAACCTTTGCCTTGACAGGTTTGNTGTGCAGTGCTGGGTGGAACCTTTGCCTTGACAGGTTTGTTTTAACTCCTAACCATTGATTGATGATCAAACATCATTTGCATGTCTTGACAGAATGACTGTAACTCCAAGGCTGAAGTAATGTTGCACAAAAAAATGATTGTCCTTTGAGATACTCAAGCAAAAAACTTTGGGAAAGTTTATGGGATATTAAATTTAAGGTCAAAATATCATTTTGGTCCATGAACTATAAGGTGAATTTTGTTACGGTCCTTAAATTATTTTTCTTTTCGTTTTGGTCTTCAAAATTTTTTTATTTGTTCTAACTATGATTTTGTCGAGTTTCTACCATTGTCTTTGACTTGGACAGTTGAGATGAATAATTTATCTTTCATATGTGTCATAATTAGTGAATTGATAGAGAGAAAAAGAAAAATATTCCTTTTTAGTCATAAACTGAAAATAAATCTGTAATTCTCAATTGTCCAAATCAAAGAAAGATAATGGCAAAAACCAAACATAATCATGTTTTGGACTACAAAGTGAAATAAATTAAAAAAAAGTTTGAGCACTAAAACGGAACGAAAATTAAGTTAGGGATCGAAACGAAATTATCCTAGAGTTCAGAGATTGAAATGAAGTTTTGACCTAAACTTAATTTTTTTCGTGAGTATCATATTGGAATTTAAGGTTGTTGACGTGGGTTCAATAAGTAAAAATAATGCAACTGTCTAGTTCTCCGCTTTAGGTGTTGTGTCCATTCCTGTCTCTTGATTTTCTCTCAATTAGTTTAATCTTTACATATAAAACTATGGTGTAATTCATGAACAGGGATGCTGGACCGTTGGATGTACAGAATCGTGGAAGCTATAACTAAACCAAACTCTAGAAGCGTGGTGCGGTAGATCACATGCATCATCAAGGATTTTTAAAGCCACCTTGGATTTAAAATTAAAAATATGGTGTAGTTGAAATGATGGACTAATCTTAACTATAATTTTTTATATGGATTTGTGACGCTGTCTTCTTATTATTCCATTTAATTTTATCTGACACCAATGGCTAACTTTAAATTCTCTCGTTAGTAAAATCTGACCCAACTATAATTGAGCCATGTTTTTAATCCCAACTATATAGTGAGAACAGAAAAGATAATAGAGAGTTAGAGTGAAATAGTGAAGAACTACGCATTATACATACTACATAGGCCTCTTCGTGGGCAGCCCATGGTACTCAAGACATCCAATAATTTTGAGTTTAAAAATTAAGTAAATCCATTAAACCAAGTAAAATTAAAACACGTTCAAGAATTACCTAATGTTCTATATTATATTTTCTCACTCAATATTTCAATTTAATGGATCTGACCCAATTATAATTAGGTTGGGCAGAATCTTGTTTCGGCTAGACTTGGGATTAAAAACATGGCTCAATTATAGTTGGGTCAGATTTTACTCGAGAGTGGGATTAGGGTGAATCGGATTTTGATTAGCCTTGAGACTTGACCCGGTTAAAGTTGAGTAAGGTTTTTACGAAACTTGGGAGTTGGCTTGACTATGCCTAGTTGGGTTTAGCTAGACTTGGGTTTTGACCCGATTATAGTTAGGTTGGCTATAGTTAGGTTGGCTCCAGTAATAATTGGACCTTGGACTTAGCCTGATTATAGTTGGGTCTCAATAGACCAAAGACTCGATCATGTTATAGTTGGGTTGGGCTAGGTTTCGATTGGATTTAAGTCTTGAGACTCGGTCTGATTATAGTCAGATCGAGTTTCATTCTAACCAAAATAATGGCCTAATTATAGTTGGGTCGGGCTGGGTTTCGGTCGAACTTGGGAACATGTTCAATTATAGTTAGGACGGGCTGAACTGAGTTTTGGCTTGACATGTGACTTAACTCGATTATAGTCAAATTTCAATTGGACTTTGGATTCGGTCTTATTATAGTTGCGTCAGGTTGGGCCGAGTTTTGGCTAAATGTTAAACTCGTCAGGTTAGATTTCATCTGGACCTAAGACCCGACCAAGTTACAATTAGGTTTCGATTGGACTTGGGACCTAGCCCGATTATAGTGAGGTTGGGTTACATTGGGTTTCATTCAGACTCAAGACTTGACTTGATTATAGTTAGGTCGAGTCAGGTTTCCTCAGACTAGGGACCTGGTAGGATTATAGTTTGGCTAAGTTGTGTTGAGTTTTAGTTGAACCCAAGACTTGATCGTGTTATAGTTGGATAAGGTTTTGGCTTAGGGCTTGATTGGGAGTTTTTAAAAGAGTGGGGTATGGTGGTTATTAATGAGGTAGGAAGGGGTGGATTGGATTGGGGTGGGTTAGATAAACCATATCACTGATTGGGAATTTAATAAAAAAAATAATGGTAAACTATTCCCTACTGATTGGATATTGCAATATCACTGATCGGGTGGGGTGGGTTGAATTTTGACGTTCTCAATAATACCCTTATAAATTTTGTCATTTATATCAATATTTGATTTGTTTTTTGTTTTTCAATCAGTCCAACAAAAATCTACATATTGTTACTAATTAAAAAATTATTCAAAATTACCTAATAAAAAATTGATATTGAAGTGAAGTAGACTATCTATTTTGGAAGAGAAATTGTTGCAGAAACTTATAAAGAGGAAGAGATTATTAATTTGAGGATTTGATAAGAAGATATTATATATATTTGAAAGTATAACGAGGTTAAAATAAGAAATTAAAATTGTTAAAGTTTCAAACCATCTCAAATCTCCCGATTTGGGGGGTTTGAAAAAGTGAGCATTTGAGATGTTTAGGATGGTTTGCAAACCATCCTAACCCACCCCACCCCATTTACTACTTAAACTCTCAATCAATGATTTATTCCCCTAAACCACACCACACCACACTATACTACTCTCAAACCATCCTCCCAATCAAGCCCTAAATCTTGAACTTTATTCCAAATTGATTATAGCCAAACCTAATAAGATCCAACTTGATTATAATCGAGTAACATTTATTAATTATGTTAAATTATCAATTTATAACTATTTATTATGATTATAATTCTAATGTTTATATTTCATATAATAATTATATTTAAAATAATTAATGATTATCATTTGTTACATCATCTGAGAGTAAGCATTAATTCGATTAATTAAATTAATCAGACTATAAATCAAATACTTTATTGAGCGATCCTGCTCTGCTTATATAAGGCATCCTATTTTATCCTTTAAATAATTTTTTCATTATTTTGTTCTTGAAAAGAAAGATGATCCAAGTGATAAAAATTAAGGGTATGTTTGGGAACCTTCATCATCTCATCCAAACTCAACTTGGATGTTGAGATGAGATGATATTGTAATGAGATGAGATGGAATGATGTATTGGTGTTTGGATAATTTGAGAGAAAATCATGTTAAATAAGGTGTGAAATTATACAAAAGGGTATATAATGATTGTGGTTGGTTGAAATAGGTTTATAGATTTTTTTTTAATTTGTATAGTGGTAGAAATGGTAAGAAATAATGATATGAGATGAGATGATAGGTGTTTGGTTGTGATTTGACTCGAATGATATTGAGTTGAGATGATCATGGAAAGCATGAGGATGAGATATTTTTTGTTGAAGGATTTTGGTCCATCTTATTGGATGAGATGATGGGCCAAAATGAAAATAATATTAAAATTATTTGAAGAATACAATTTGGTCCGTAAATTTGTATCGGTCCCTAAAATATGTATATGATAACTCGGGGACCCGTAAAAAATTGCAACCATCAATAATCGGATATATTTTTTAAATTCAATGACCAAAAAATAACAAGCAATAGCCTGGGGACTAGAATGCAAATAACATGAAAATTATTGTAAATGTACAATTTGGTCCATAACTTTGTATGGATCCAATGAATCAGTCCTTAAAATGTGTAAATTATAACTTGTGTCCTATATAAAATCGCAATCAACAATAATTCGGTCTATTTCTGCTACTCAAGTACACCAAAAAAATAAGTAAACAACTGCTGGCGAACCAAGATGCAACTAATCTCGTAGTTTAATAAACAAAACAAAACCAGAAATAGTTTTATTACCAAAACAAAATTAATCCCATAGTTTAAAGACCAGCCCGACAACAATGCCAGCAAATGGGAAGATAAAAAATTATTTTAACTCGTTTGAATTTTTAGACAAAACTTTGTAAAATATATTAAAAAAATAGGGATTGAATTGTACAATAGAGAAAAACATATAGGAACGTTTTCGTTTGGACTCGAAAATATACAAAATTTTCGCGGACCAAAATGCAACTCATCTCGTAATTTGAGTAAAAAATATAACCATAAATAGTTTTATGACCGAAATGAAATGATCATATAGTTTGAGGACCATACTGCCAACAAAAGTCAATATAATTACTTTTTTCAATTTTTTATTTTATTTTTTTAAAAAATGAAATAACGGGATTAGAAGAAGATTGTACCTTAAAAAAAATTTGGATTCAATTATATATTTTACTCAAACAAATAGAAGAACAATAGGACAAAAAAAAACAACATTGCAATTTTCTACCTACCTATGATTCGAACAAAAAAAATAACAGACACGTGGAAACTTGTGTTTTTTCCCAACAAAAAAATAACTGTTATTTCTCCATTACCCATAGCTTATAATCATCAGATGATTTTGGATATGAATATAGAACAAAAAATAGTTTGAGGACCAAAATGAAACTAATTGCATAGTTTAAGGGAAAAAAACTAAACAAAAAATAGTTTTAGGAGCCAATGAAACTGAGCTCATAGTTTGAGGACCAAAATGCTTATAAAAGTGAAGATAGTTACTTTTTTCCTTTTAAAAAAAAATGCAGTAAAGAGAATAGAAGAAGATTGTAACTTAAAAAATAATTTAGGGATTCAATTGTATATTTTATTCAAAACAAATAGAAGAATATTGGGACTAAAAAAAATAACAACATTGCGAATGAACAAAAATAATTTTTATTTAATTAAATTAATATAAATTATATATATATATATATATATATGCTAGGATGATAATATTAAAAGCCCTTATATTGGTCACCTTAAGGCCTGTTTGGAAACTCTTTAAATTTGATCTAATCTCATTCAAACATCATCTCATCTCATAATTAGATGTACAATAATAATTGGGTGTTTGGTTAGACTCTCATCTTATTTCATTTCATCTACATCATCATCTCATTTACAATATAATCTCATTTTCTCTTACAATTACTAAACTATCCCACTTTTTCATCTTTCACATGAATCACCTTTCAATCCCTTAAATATATATAATTGTGAATGAGCATGAGTGAGTTTTTAAGGTTGTAAGAGTAAGAAAGAGCAAAGGTGGGTTTGGATTCTAGGATGCTTCTTCTTCTTCTTCTTCTCAGTCAATGTTGTTGTTGGTTTACTTTGGAAGGTACCTCGCAGTTTCTTTGTTGCTAATATCATATCAAATCATATCCATCATCTTTTAATTTTAATGGAAGACTCAATATAATGTCACCAAATTATAGTCACCAACCCCCACATAAGTCACACACAATGACGTCATCATGACTCAGTCGGCGTCTTTAGTGTGCTTCCTGGAACCACGCAGTGATACGCACGGGCTCTTAATTTGTAGAAACATGCAAAATTCCTTATTTGTCCCAAACCACACGACACCGTATTATTAGTCACATCATATACCCAAAGCCTTCCAGAAGCGTCGACAAGATGCTATGAAGCCTCTTTTTTTCTCAATTTTTCTTGGTTAAAGAATCAATTTGGTCCTAAATGTATACCTTAATGTTCATTTTGGTCCATCATGTTTTAAAATGTTCAAATTGGTCCTAAATGTTTGCAAAATATTTCATTTTGGTCACAACTATTGAATATGGCTTGTTTCGAGTTCAAACATGACGAGATTAGAGCTATGTATTGTTCTCAAAGAGTACTTTCTCTCTCTACTTGGGGCTGTCAGCAAATGACGTCAAATCGGTCTTAAAAATAGACCTTTCGTTTTATGGTTAAACAAACAAAGTTGATTATATATCACTTGTTTCAAATTCGAATGCAACGAATTTAGAGCTACGAGTTCCTCTTAAGTCTTAACAAGTATTTTGAAATTGAAATGAAAGATAAGAGAAATATGATCAAATACAATAGTTTGGAACCAAAATAAAATATTATACCAATATTTATGACCAAAATGAATCATTTTGCCAACATTTAGGACTAATTTGAACATTTTGAAACATAATGGACCAAAATGAACATTAGAGCATATATTTAGGATCAAAATGAACCTTTGACCAATTTCCTTTGAATAGTATGTAGGAGACAATTACAAATAACTAAATTACATGTTGAAAACTTTATTTTTCTATTGACTAAATAAATTAAATCAAGAAAACTTGACTGCACTTCATTATATGTGTCATTTGTGTGCGACGCAAGCACTGAAAATATAAATTAAATTTAAAATTATATTGGAATAATAAGTAGGTTAGCTTTGGCCTTTGCCCTTTGAGCGCTTTTCAATAATTCCAGATTATTATTTACATATATATATATATTAAATAAACTTAATTTGTTTTAAAATTAATCAAATGGTGTTATTTTTTAAAAAAGATACTACTTAAATGAATACTTTTTGTTTACCATAACATAAATTATTAATTGTAATAACCCTTTTTATTTAGTTTAATAACTTTGCTTTTGGAACTTGTAGAATTATTTTAATTTATTAAAAATACTAGTGATAAAATCTAATAAAAAGTCTATTTGAAAGATCAACAAACAACAATCAAAATATTTTTCTACTAAATAGGTTCGAACTATATATGAGTTAATTAACGTTAATGTGTTCAAATTTTCTTTGGTCTCCTCCTTCTCTATATTATTGAACTACTACTCATTTGATCAACTCTATCTATTAAAATTTTCATAAGCTTTCTTTGTACATACTTGAAACACCTAAAACATGTTTCGACTAACTTTTTTATGATGTGCTACTCAAACTTTCATTCTAATGTTCTCATTCTTAATCTTATCATTTTCTAATATGACCACTTATCCATCGTAGCATTTTCATCTTAATCACATGAAAGTTCTGCTCATGCTGCCCTTTAATTTATTGCCCAACATTTAGTACTATATAATAAAGTGAGTCTTATAACCGTGCGGTAAAATTTCCCTTTAAATTAAGTGACATTCTTTTATCATAGATTACCTCTAAGGTCCTTTTCTATTTCATCCACCCTGCTTGAATCTTATCATTTATATCTTCCTCTATTTCCTTTTTATATTGCATCATCATTTCAAAATATTTAAAACTTGTGATTTATTGTATTTGTAGATCTTCTAGTTAATTATTCCACATCCTTAAATCAACCGTTTATTTAGATCAAATAATTTTATGAGTCACGTGAATATTGATGAATTAGATCTAAACATTTGAAAACTGAAATATATATATATATATATTAATTTTGATTTTTGAAGTATATTTAATTATTGAGAATCGCAGTTATATTATGCATGAATTATTATAACAAACTAATAAAACAGGTACTTATTATTAGGACTTTACATTAGTTACAACTTACAAAGAGGGTTGAAGAGCTTAAATAAAACGTTGAAGATGTGAGGCTAGGAAAACTATGTGAAGTTACTATGATAATGATGTCTTAAAGAGTTTTAGTGAAGATAAAAATAAAATGTTTAGAAAGTGTATTTAATATTTTTAGAGTTTTAGTGATGAGTTTATTTTGAAGAAAACTCTAAAAAAATATTGTTGATCAATAGATAATGAGGATTTGGCCTGGTACGAACCAAGCCAAATCCTCTCCCCGAATTCCTCGGGGCGCCCCCTAATCGGTCAAATGCCTCTTCGCAAGGTTCGTGGCGCCCCCGGACTTGGTCAGACCCACGCTCCGCATGCTCTTGGCGCATGGCCTATTCACGCTCCACACTCCCACGATTGCCTTGCTTTAAAATTTTCGGTCTCCCACCTCCTCCTCTGGTGGGAATCGTCGGCCAGAACATGGAGCGTTCCATGCGCCGGTGACCGGGCACCCGTTGTAAGGTGCCCTAGATGTTAACCCAAGGTCGAATTTCTCGTGGAACTCAATGTGATGAGAACTAAGAGAATTGTGATCAAGGTTGTAGTTTTAATTGTTAAAGTCACGAAGATATAAATATGAATGATGAACAATACTTGAGAGAAACCTTAGAGATGGACTATCATAGTTCATAAATGATAAAGAGTAGATATTTGCATTTAATCAACCACATCCGATGATGTATTTATTAATCATAAACACTAATTATATAAATGAAGTGCAATCCACCCTAGTTATAGGAAATGCTAGTGCATCTTCAAATATATATCAATTAAGCAATGGCGAAAGATATAGAATTAGGATGGATAACTCAACCAATACTTGGAAAATACGAGCATTTGTCATTAACCTTCAAGGTAATCTCTATTATTACAGTATCAGACAAATGAACAAATATGAACAATGAAGAACAATCCTAATAACTATACTCTCTAATGTATAAACAATTCAACACATACCTATGATGAACTTGAGAATACTCATAAATGCAATATCATAATCCGGACTCTACAAGAACAACGTGATGAACTCAAGTCGAATTCTTGAGGCATTCCTCAAGTATTTACCTAATTAGTTACTCATGCTCTAGGCAGAGAAACTCTAAACTATTCTAATGTTTTGCTACTGGAATGAAGTGAATTGGTGCTTTGAGCGTGGAATGACGAGCTCTATTTATAGGCATGAATAATAGACTTGGGCCGCAAGTTGTGGAACTGATTTGGACTTGTGCCGCGAGATGTGCCAGCGGCACAGGCTGGCGACACAACGAGATATTAGGGATATCTCAACTGCATCTCGATATCTTGAATCCTAGTCGTCCAAAACATATCTTTTAACCTTTTTACTTGCGTGTGCCGTGAGAATTCCTACATGGGCCGGCGGCTCAAGTTAAAATTGCACTGAAGCTTATCTGCTGACGTCATACACTCTCAGAGTGTCACGGGAAATCCTTATTTGTGCTGGCGGCGCGCCCAACGACACAAGTGTATCTTGTGGTTGTTGATATCTTCTCGTTGATTCTAGATGTTTCCCTTTTGGTTTGGCTCTGTTTGGATATTTTGAAACACTAAATAAATCATTAAGTAACACCTATTTATAAAGTACAATCACTACAAAAAAACTGGTATTTAGCGACGGTTTAGCTTTAGGTTTAGCGACGGTTATGACCGTCGGCAGCTATCTAGCGACGGTCGCCAAAACCGTCGTTAAACTCAGCGTCGGCAGCCTTTTAGCGACGGTTATATCAACCGTAGGGATAACCGTCGTTAGATAAATATTAGCGACGGTTTGAACCGTCGCGAAACGCAGGCAAATTCGCTCTTCCTAACCTTCTTTGGCGACGCTTATAACCGTCGGTATATAACGACGGTTATAAGCGTCGCTAAAACAAGGTAATATGCGATCTCCCAACTTAATTTAGCGACGCTTATAACCGTCGTTATATACCGACGGTTATAACCNTTCTTAAGCAATATATTCAGTGGCTAGCTATAGCTGCTAGTGCTGCAACACCCAAATCTCCTTCTCACTCTCACCTTTTATCTGCCTTAGCTTGACGCACCACCTTAATTAATTAATCTCCCCATGACAAACTCCACACACCTTCACATATTGCACCATTAGCTATTACCTTAATTTCATAACTAAACCTCTCACCAACCTTTCACTTCATCACTCCCTCTATAAATTCACCCTCCTTCACATAAAGCACATGCCTCCTTTAATGAGGATTATGTATGGCAGGACTCCTGCTAAATAAGTAATTCTCTGGACAAGACTACTTTTTTCATAAATTTTGACAGATTACAGGACAGAAACAGGAAATAATGAACATCAAATCATTAAACAATGAAACTCCTTGAATTATTGGCTTACATAGTTGGATATGACAGAAGAGAGAAAGAAAAATGTGACAGAACATGTAAATGTAAGCCTACTCAGCGATCTAAAATGAAAAATAAGAAGGATAAATTATGAAAATGAGAAACACATCGTGTTTATCAAAATATTTAGCCCTTACCACAATTGCTCGTGTCTCATCATTCGCATAGCTCCCATCTTTTCTCTTTCGAGCATTTATATAAACTTCCGCACGACTCACCTTTTCACCACCTCGTTCCGTCTCCTATNTTTGATTAACAATTTACCTTTCTTTTTAGGCCAAAGTGCAATATTGGTCCTATAAGTTTGCATGAGTTCCCAGATCAGTCCTATAAGTTTTTTCGTCTCAGATTTGGTCCCATAAGTTTGAAAAATTCTCACCGTTAGTCCTATCGATATTTCCGTTAAATTTTTTCCGTTAATGCTGATGTGGCATGATGATTGGGATATTGAAGTGGCAAATTTAGATGATGTGGATAAAAAAGGACTATTATGCAAAAACTAATAACATTTTAACAACAATAATAAAAAAAAAAGACCTTGGATTCGAACATTTTCTGAGAAAACAAATTTTGGGAAGGAAATCGCAGTTGGACTATTATGCCCAGTTGGTCTTCAGATACATCATTCGGACGATTAGCCAAAATTGTTTCTCGAGAATCGAATTCACCAAACTTCTGCTTGTAAAGTCGATTTCTATAATCTTTTCGACGCTGACCTAGTGTTTTCCAAGCCCAGTCCAATCCCTCACTGGTCTCAAAAACAATCTTACTCTGCAATTAAAATTATTAACCAAAACCTCTTTAAATAAGTTGAACATATAACAATTAGTAATCATTANATCATTAAATTAATCAAAAATTATTTTATTAATATATACAAATTAAAAAATATATAAAATGAATAAATGATGTTTTTTAAAAAAACAATTGACCCCGACGGACCCGACCGGACACGGTGGCCCAGCCCGTTACACCCCTACCTCCGAGGCTCGAGAAAAGCTACAAAATTACGACCTTAGTTGAGCAGATCTGTTCTATAATCCGTATCTTTGAATTCCAGAGAAAAGCTACAAAATTGTTAGCTTTGGATGAAGAAAAACAAAGGAAAAAGAAATGTAAGGCTATGTCTTTTTTTTAGTAGGAAGGTGATATTAAATATCAAGTTTTAACTATCCATATCAATATAGTTTATCTAAAAATATGTTAAAAAGGTTAGTCTAGAACAAGCAGTAAAACAAAGTAGAAGATGAGATTTTCATGAAGGACATAAATAATGAACTAGCTGATCGGTAAAACCATTATAAAAACAGAGATAAGTGGGTTTGAAAATAAACGAGCCGAAACAAAACTCAACTAGACTTACAAGTTACAAGCATGAATGTATTTATTACAATTGGTTAGGCCCATGATCATCATTTCTATGCATATTCCTAATTTCAGTAGATGGACCTTCAACCCTTTTTCTGAAACAAGCATGGATCAATGCTGGAGTGGCTGATTTCTCTTCTCATAATGATTATATGTTATCATTTTATGAATGCCCAGTTGGAGGAGTGAAAAGAAACAGAGTAAAAAAAAACAAAAAAGACAAGAAAGAGACACATGTGGAGTGAAAGCAACACGATTTCCATAAATATGCATGCATGTATATATGTTGATATATAAGTTCACCCTGCCCTCACACCCAAATGAGTTCTCACTCATTTTTGCCGTTATTCTTAAGCAATATATTCAGTGGCTAGCTATAGCTGCTAGTGCTGCAACACCCAAATCTCCTTCTCACTCTCACCTTTTATCTGCCTTAGCTTGACGCACCACCTTAATTAATTAATCTCCCATGACAAACTCCACACACCTTCACATATTAATTTCATAACTAAACCTCTCACCAACCTTTCACTTCATCACTCCCTCTATAAATTCACCCTCCTTCACATTTCCCACTCATCAAACAATCTTCCATATAGCCAAACATGAAGCAAGCTTTCTTCTCCTTCTCTCTCCTTTTCTTTCTCCTTTCCTCTTTCTATTCCCTCTCCACTTTAGCCCAATCACCCGCCGCCGCTTCGCCGGCGCCGGCGAAACCATTAGTCCCCGCCTTACCCCAATCACCTTCCTCCGACACCTCTGATTCTTCCACCGACGACATAATCAAAATCCTCAGAAAGGCCAGATCTTTCAGTGTCCTTATTCGTCTTTTGAAAACAACCCAAATCATCAACCAAATCAATTCTCAGCTCATCACAACAAAATCAGGCGGATTAACCATTCTCGCTCCCGACGATGGCGCTTTCTCGAATCTTAAAGCAGGGTTCTTGAATTCTCTAAGCGACAATCAAAAGATTGAACTTTTACAATTCCACGTGTTCCCCATTTACGTTTCGAGTTCAAACTTCGATTCTCTGACCAACCCTGTTCGGACGCTCGCCGGAGCCGACCCCGAGAGGCTACAGCTCAACGTGACGGCTTATGGAAACAACGTGAATATTTCAACAGGGGTAGTGAATGCGACGCTCACCGGAATAGTGTATTCCGATAAGCAACTTGCGATTTATCACGTGGACAAGGTGCTTCTTCCTTTGGATTTCTTTCAGCCTAAGCCGCCGGCGCCGGCGCCGGAGCTGGCGAAGGCGCCGAAAGCTGACAAGGGTAGTTCGTCGGAAGATGATGTTCAGACAACTAAGCACAATTCTGGTGCCATCAGTTTGATTGGGTTTGGAGGAACAACGTTGGTGTCACTTGGAGTAGCATTAATGTGGGGTTGGTGAATGAACGAGATACCAATGCCACTAATTAAGCCAGATTGCTTTTGAATTTGTAGAACAATCTATTCCTTGCGTGATTTTGTTGTTTTCTGTTTTGTTTTTGGGAGTGTGCTTTGTAAGATTTCCAATTGTTAATTGTATATGATTGATGTGATTCTATTGTTTCTTATTGTTCAGAATCTTCAGAAATTGGCCAACAACAGAGTGACCTTGAAAAAAAAATAAACATAAAACAAAAGAAACTTACCTTAAGATGAATAAGTAACACAAACTGGAATATCCCTTGGTTACACGTTGCATAAGTGATAATGTTGTCAAAAACTCATTGTACAATGGCAGTGCAGTATTTGGTATCTTAAGAATTAAGCTGCAGGAACTCAACTCAACTAATTTCATGGTTGTTAACTGTTACAGTTTTATAGTTAGTAGTAGTCATGCTTTTGTTCGGTATTTCCATTATTTCTGTTATGTTCCCAATCTGTATAGTTGGTTTGTTTCAGTAGCTTGTATCTTTCCTATACAGGAAATGCATTGTATCCATAGAGTATCGAGTATTCTTGAATCTTCTGTGTCATAATTTTTTCTTCCTTCATGCTTTAACATTGATATTCAAATTAATGCTATATTTATGTTTCTAATTTTATTTTAGTCTAAAATGTTTCAAAAGTTTTGAATTAGTCCAATATATAAGTAATTTGTTTCAAATTGATCATGAAGTTAAATTCCATTAATTTTTTCCTTTCTGATGTAACCTTTTCAATATTCTACTGGCCTCACTTTTATTGTCTTATTTTTTCTCAATTATTATTCTTCTTCTTCTTCTTCCTTTCTGCCTATCTGACTCCTCTCTCTTTTTCTCTCTCTATTGGTGCAAAAGAAGAAGAGGAAAGATTAGTCAATAAAATTAGTAAAAGTTGGATCTAGAAGGAAAGAAAAAATATTATATTAAAGTGTCACATCATTATTTAATAGAATCCAACAGGACAATCAATTTAAAAAATATTATATACATATAAAACTAATTTAATACTTCTAAAATATTTAACCTATATTGTAATAGACAGTCACATATCGAAATGAATTTTAGAATATTCCAAACATCTTTTATTTGGACCAACAACCAAACAAAAGAAAAATGATCCTATGCGTCCTTCCAATTTCCAACAGATAAAAAAGATGAATGAGTTTGCACTCCTCGTATTTCTTTTAGCTATACAATGATAGCCTGTTATAATTTTAAGTTTCCGAAGTATCATATCGTAATTACTATGAAAATTAGAGGTCATTTTCTTGAAGGTCTTCAATCCAAAATCACACAATCGAAAAACAGGGCAACTGGTTAAAGAGGAACCCGAAAAACCATATAGCTCTCAAAACATAATTGTTAGGATTCGGGGTATCTCCCAACAATAGATGAACACAAGTAATTTATCGTGGTTCGGTTAGTGTGACTTACATCCACCCAAGAATAAGGAACTTCACTGTAAAGAATTTAAAAATACAATAACCTGATGAATGAATCACCTCTCAAGTCTTTTCTCCACAATTAGCTACTACTCTCTATTTATAGAAATAGGCATTCCAAACCCTAGATCCATAAGGATTACTTAACCTGAGCCTAAATAGGCTCAAATACTTAATTCCTTAGCCACCAAGGATTCTATCCCAAAATATATGGTAATTAATTGAGATAAAGTCGCATAAAAAATTACACAAAATATCTCAAATCTTAACAAATAAGATTATAATCTTTATAATAATCATATTCTAGCCAACAGAAACAAGAAAGTTCATCTCTCACTTGCTCAAAAGAAGATATCGAATTACAAATCAAATGCGGCACACAATTCTTTAATATGATAATATTCTTAGCGGTAAACAGAGACGTTGTCATACTCATACTATTACCGTATTACTCTGCCCTAATTAAATCAATAAATCCTAATCCCCTTCAATAATGAATAAACACACAAAACAGGACATAAAGGAATACGTAATGATGAAGTGGCACTGCAGTAATAACAGATTGTGATCCCATTGAGGCTTAATTATACTGTGAATGTTGCTACCAAAGCAACTCCAAGTGATACCCACATTCCACATTCTTTCATTCTCACATCCCCTGAGTTCTCCTTGCTCGCAACACCCTCCGATAAATCCGGCGAATCCTCCGACGACGATGACGGCTCAGCCTTATCAGCTTTAGGCGCCTTAGCAGCGGCTGCCGGAGACAGCGCCGGCGCCGCCGTGGGCGCATTAGAAGGAGCATAGAAATCAAGAGGAAGAAGCACCTTGTCGACCTTATAAATGGCAAGACGCTTATCGGTATAGACAATGCCGTTGACAGTGGCATTGACGACCCCAGTGGAAATGTTGACGCTGCCGCCATAACTGGTGACGTTAAGATCGACCCTGCCGGGTTTATCTCCGGCGAGAGTGCGAACAGGATTCGTCAGAGTGTCAAAATTCGAGCTTGACACGAAGTTTGGGAGAATGTGGAACTGTAAAAGCTCGAGCTTTTGGGCGTCGGAGAGAGAGTTGAGGAAGCCAGCTTTGAGGTCGGAGAAGGATGAGTCATCGGGTGCTAGAATTGTTAATCCTCCTGATTTTGTGGTAATCAGCTGCGAATTTATTTGATTGATGAGTTGGGTGATTTTGAGGAGGCGGATGAAGACGCTGAATGATTTGGCCTTTCTAAGGATTCCGATGATGTCGGTTGCGCCGGAGCCGGTGTCGGGGTTGTTGTCGGAGGGTGATTGTGGTAAGGAGGGGGCTGCGGCTGCCGGAGCAGGGGCGGCTTTGACGGGAGCCACCGCCGGCGATTGGGCTAAGGTGGCAGGGGAATACAAGAGAGAAAATAGTAGAAGTAGCAGTGAGAAGGAGAAAAGAGATTGATTCATCGTCATTGTGTAAAAAATGGGAATGAATTGGTACAATTGTTATTGTAATGAGGAGTGGATTATGCATGGGAGAAATGGAATGAGTGGGGTTTTATTGAGGATAAAGAGAGAGTGACAGATAGGTAAGAGGTTTCATTAGGAGACCTTAAATTGTGATTTGTGAGCATAATATGTTGTTATGCATGTAGGAAGCAGTTTAATTATAATTAAGGTGGGTGGGGCATCAATAAGAATCAGGTGGTTTGGAAGCAGAGAGAGATGTGAATTGGGTGCGAGCGATAATGAAGGTTGGATTGGAGATGAGTGAATGTGTTGTTTTCACTTAACAGTAATCTAAAATCCATCATTATTCATACTTTGCGGGGATCGTGTCATCATAGAGAAGCTGTTGATACAAATACAATGCAAGTTTATACATAGGCTAACTTTAGCCTTCTAGCTTCTTTTAAAATTTGTATGTACGTCTTTACATGATCATCCATCAATAGTTTTGTTTATATACCACAAATCGCTTCCATGTTGATAACTTTAATACCCTTTTTTCGAGAAGTTAAAATGATTGAAACTGTTAGCTCTTACATTGATCGAGTTGAATGAGCTGGAGATATGGAGAATGACTTTGTGAGTACGGAGGACAATGAAACAGTGATAGATAGGTTAAATGTTTAGTTGAGTTTTGAGAGGATATAACCAACCCATCGTGGTGGAGAATAATGTTTTCAAGTTATTTTGGCATCCATTGGAATTTCATATATAGAATTTAGATTCAGTTAATTATGTTATTATGAAGATGAAATCCATACTTTAAAATCATAATCTAATGGACAATAATTTTTTCTTGAATAATTAAATGACTGTAAATTGATTTAAAATTATATTACTTTGCACTTGAATGAAAATGATATTGAGAATATTTTTCCGCTTTTGTTATTCTTTTAGGTAAATTACACAAGAGGACTTTGTGGCTTGCCCATTTTCAGATAGGGTCCTTGTGATTTAAAAAGTGTCAAATAGGATCCTTGTGGTTTGCTCTGTTAACAAAAAGGGTCTTGTGGTATATTTCTGTCTAAAATTTGACAAAATTTTGGCTAAAATATGATTTTAAGACCCTAACTATTAATTTTTATGCGTTTGACTCCCTAATATAACGGAAATGGACTTTTTGGGGGCTATTTTGTAAATTTAATCTCTCAAAAGTTTTATCTTTTTACATTAAGGTCCTTTTCCTTTTATAATATGATCAAAATGTAAGAGAAAAATAAAATTGGAGGTTTAATTTAATTTCACCCAAAGAAAACAAGATCTTCTACTTCCTTCTTCATCTTCTCTCCATCTTCTTCCTCCATTCTTCTTCTTCTTCTTCTTCCATTTTCTTCTTCTTCCATCTCTTTCCAATTTCCATCATCATCATCATCGTCATCAATGTACTGATCTCTCGCTGTTCTTTCTGGCCAGTCGGCTCTGTCTCGTGCATGGCTTTATGAGGCGAGTTCATCCTAAGCGCTTCTCAAGGTAAAGACATCATCGTATGACAGCAACCAGATTTGAGGGTTTTCACAAAGTTTGGACAAGGCGATGGATCTGTGAAAGCCCTTGTCTCTGTCGGCGACAAGGTTTTCACGACGCATCAAGATAGTAGAATCAGGGTTTGGAAAGTGTCTAGAAGCTCCGAGAATGTGTTCAAAGCTTGTGGATTCGTTACCAACAACGAAAGACTATTTGGAGAAATTCATGAAACAGAGTAATTATGTCCAAACTCGAAGGCATCATAAGAAGTTATGGATAGAGCATGCTGACAGCATCTCATGCTTGACAATTTGTAATGGGTTGATCTATTCTGGGTCATGGGATAAGACCCTTAAGGTATGGAGGATTTCATATTTGAAGTGTTTGGAATCCATTAAAGCTCATGAAGATGCAATCAATGGGCTTGTTTCTTATAAAGGGGCACTACAACAAAATGAACTTTTTGTGGCGACTCTTTAGTGACAACATAGAATTTTGTCACTGAAAGTCCTCTTTTAGTGGCGACTTTTATCGATTGCCACTGAAAGTATTTATAAGATGAATTTTTCATACTTTTCGTGACAATATTTTACAGGTTGCCACTAAAAGACCATTAGTGACAACGTTTACATTGCCACTAAAACATCTTTTGTGATGTCATTAATGATGTTACCACTGAAAGGTCAATAGTGGCGACAACTATCTTGCCACTAAAACCTTTTTGTGACAATTTTTTGCTGTCGCCACTATAAACTTATCGGTGGCAACTTCTACATTGCCACTAAAACATCTTTTGTGACGACATCAATGATGTTGCCATAGAAAGGTCAATAGTGGCGACATAGTTCTTTCCACTAAAACAGTTTTTGTGACAATTTTTCTCTGTCACCACTATAAGTTTATCGGTGGCAACTTCTACGTTGCCACTAAAACATCTTTTGCAACGATAGTAATAATGTTGCCACTGAAAGCTCAATCGTGGCGACATAATTCTTGTCACTAAACGCTTTTTTGTGACATTTTATTCAACGTTGCCACCATAACATTTTTTGTGGCAACTTTTACATTGCCACTAAAACATTTTTTGTGGCAAAGGAAAGATCAAAGCTTGGAGCAAAGGGAAGGATACAACCACACATTCTTTAAAAGGGATTTTAGAGGGTCATAAGGATGTGTCATTCAATTCTGTGGTTGTATCTGAAGATGGGATTTGGGTATATGGAGGAGGATCAAAAGGGTATGTAATGGGGTGGGAGAGGAAGATTAGTAATAATAATAGTGATGATAATGGTAAGTTTTGGAAGATGGTTTCTGAAACTAAGGCACATCCCATGGAAGAAGAAGAAAAATGGAAGGAGAAGATGGGAGGAAGAAGATGGAGAGAAGACGAAGAAGGACAAAGAAGATCTTGTTTTTTTGGGTGAAATCAAATTAAACCCCCAATTTTATTTTTTTTCTTACATTTTGATCATATTATAAAAGAAAAAGGATTTTAATGTAAAAAAAATAAAACTTTTGAGAGATTAAAATTACAAAATAACCCCAAAAAGTCCATTTCAGTTATATTAGGGAGTCAAACGCATAAAAATTAATAGTTATGGTCTTAAAATAGTATTTTAGCAAAAATTTCCGTCAAATTTTGGATGAAAATATACCTCAGGACCCTTTTTGTTAACGGAGCAAACCACAAGGACCATATTTGACACTTTTTGTACCACAAGGACCCTATCTGAAAATGGGCCAAACCACAGGACCCTTTTGTGTAATTTACCCTATTCCTTTTACTGGGGAAGGCATATATATATATACGTAATTAAGTTTATTTTACTTCCACATAAAAACAACTAAAATTTATCAATTGTTTGCTCATTACTCATTAGTGATACTACTAAGGAGGGGTGTTTTCCCTACATTCTGGCGGCGTTATTTTTCGTGGCAAGCCCTTTTATAACTGGTTGAGCCAATGCAATTAGAGATGTAACAAATAAATTTTTGTTGCCAATAAAAGATGTCACAGTTGGAAAAAATTTGGATACTTACCCTATAAAGCCCAAAGAGTGTTTACCACTTTACCTTCACCTTATCTTTCTTTATAAAAAAAAATATCCTTTTTGACAGCTTTTAGCGGCAGCTGGAATAACCATTACTGTACAATTCTCAGCAGTTTAATTCATTTTTTAGTGGCGGTTTAGTATTGCTGCCATTTTTTTCAGAAAACAGACTGCAGCGAATTTAAATCGCCACAAACTAGTTAAATTATGGTTTTTGCAACAATTTATGAGGGCCGCAAACTAATATATATATATATTGGTTTGTGAAAGTTATGGGAATAAATATCAACGCTCTTTTATTCGAGTAGACCAAATAACTAATAGAACGTATTTGAGACGGCTCTAAAACTTCTTCTTTGTGAGAGAAAACTCTCTCTGCCGTGAGAGTTTTTCTGAGTGAAACTTTGGGCTGCTGTTGTCTCAGCGGCGGTGGCCCTCCCTCTGGTTATAGAGTTTTGTGGCGACGACGTTTTGGATCAGGGTTCCCATGACAGCATTTTATGGCGGCGAATCTGGACTAGCCATTCCACGACGGTTTTTAGCTTCCAAAACGGCTTCCTGTTTTGGTCCTGTTTTTTGGGTGCTCTTCCATGGCGTTGTTTCGTATTATTATCTTATTATTATTGCTTTAAGTCTGTTTATGTCTTTTTTTTGAACAACCATTGGGGCTGTCTGCTGTCCTGTTTGGAAGAGTTTGTCTCTCTTAGATGACTTTATTTATGTTTCCTGTTTTTTATATGGTTGTAGCTTTAATTGGATCCCTAGATCCGCTAACTTGACAGTTGATTATTTTGCTAATTTGTCTAAAATGAGGATGAGTCCTCTTTGATGGGTTGTAAACCCCCCCCCCCCCACCACCTTCGTTAGTTAATATCTTGTCTAGTGTTGTTGTTTATGTTAGGGAGGGATTGACTATTTTTACTTTGTTTTTGTTTATATTGTGTTTGTTTTTGTCATACTTTTGAATGAATTATGTTTCAAGTAAAAAAACAAAAAAAGACCAAACAACTAATAAAATTATCATAGTGTTCAATGATTGTAAGTATTCTCATTAATAACAAAACAAGGAAATTATGAAAATAAATGACTCAAACCATACTCTTCCAAGGCACAGTAGATAAAAGCCCTAAACAAAAAAGCAAAATTGAACTTTTTTCATGATAAAAAAAAAAAAAAACATTAACACCCGCAACCATTAAATGAATCTCGTTGATTAATCTTCATACACTTGCTGCTGCAAGTAAAGCAACTCCAAGAGACACCAAGGTTGTTCCTCCAACGCAAATCAAACTAATAGCGCCAGAGTTATGCTTAGTTGTCTGAACCTCATCTTCTTCCGACGAACTATCCTTGTCAGCTTTTGGTGCCTTCGCCAGAACCGGCGCCGGCGCCGGCGGCTTAGGCTTAAAGAAATCCAAAGGAAGAAGCACCTTGTCCACATGGTAAATCGCAAGCTGCTTATCGGAATACACTATTCCTGTGAGTGTCGCATTCACTACCCCTGTTGAAATATTCACACTGTTCCCATACGCCGTCACGTTGAGCTGTAGCCTCTCGGGGTCAGCTCCGGCGAGAGTCCGAACAGGGTTGGTCAGAGAATCGAAGTTTGAACTCGAAACGTAAATGGGGAACACGTGGAATTGTAAAAGTTCGATCTTTTGATTGTCGTTCAGAGAATTCAAGAACCCTGCTTTGAGTTGCGAGAAGGCGCCATCGTCGGGAGCGAGAATGGTTAATCCGCCTGATTTTGTTGTGATGAGCTGAGAATTGATTTGGTTGATGATTTGGGTTGTTTTCAAGAGACGAATAAGGACACTGAAAGATTTGGCCTTTCTGAGGATTTTGATTATGTCGTCGGTGGAAGAATCAGAGGTGTCGGAGGATGGTGATTGGGGTAATGTGGGGACTAATGGTTTTGCCGGCGCCACCGCCGGCGAAGCAGGTGATTGGGCTAAAGTGTTGGCATAATAGAAAGAGGAAAGGAGAAAGAAAAGGAGTGAGAAGGAGAAGAAAGCTTGCTTCATGTTGGTTTTGGTTATGGAAGGATGGGTTAGAAATATTTGTTGTGACAGAGAGGGAGGGTGTTTGATGAGAGGGAAGTGTGAGGGAGAGAGATTTTATAGATGCTAAATGAAGTGATCGTTAGGTAAAAGGTTCTGTTATGAACTTGCCTATAGATGCAGTTTGTATTCATCTACTTGTATTGAAACCTTAAAAGGATTGGTGCACCTTGATGCATTAGGTTCTTTTTTCATGTAATTTCTTAATTTGTTTCAAGTATTTAGAAAAAAGGTTTGGCCAAAAAAAAAAAAGCATTTAGAAAAAAAGGTCATGATATTATAAATTCAGGAATAGATTTTAGTTATGCAGAATTACTGTGACTAATCAATCCTAATTTGTTAAGAAACTATTGTCAATTTATCATCTATAATGAATATAACAGGCAAACTGGGTAAATGTGCAACTGATATAGAAAATCAGGTCTAGTGAATTTCATTTGCTTGATCATGTTATTTGTTAGTTAGTAATCCAAAAATGAAAAGTGACATGGCTAAAAAGAAAATATAAACCTTCATATTAGCATGGTGGGCTTTAGATAAGGTAAGAAGTGTACACTGCTAGGAGAGCAAACATGATAAAATAGCCGACCTGCATGAATTAGCTTATTAAGAATTTAAGATCCATGTAATTAAGATTTGAACTTTCAAGATTCTTCCACAGATCTCTTTGTTTTGCTCTTGTTTCAATATGAGTTAATACTACATACATAGCGCTCGATCACAGAGGAACAAGAAGAAAAGAAAAGGATAAAAGTTATGAAAAAGATAATTAAAGGAAATTTTAAATTGATCCCAATTGAAAGCAACACATTCACTCATCCACTACTTCTACTAATTGATGCACCACCTTAAACACCTTCGCGGATAACAAGATACTATGCTCACAAATCAGTGAATCTCAATTTCATGTCTCGTAATGAAACCTGTTACCTATCTGTCACTCTCCCTTTATACTCAATAAAACCCCACTCCTCCCATTTCTTCCATGCATAATCCACTCCTCATTACAACAACAATTGTACCAATTCATTCCCATTTTTTACACAATGACGATGAATCAATCTCTTTTCTCCTTCTCACTTCTATTTCTACTACTTTCTCTCTTGTATTCCACCACCACCGTAGCCCAATCACCGGCGGTGGCTCCCGTCAAAGCCGCCCCTGCTCCGGCAGCCGCAGCCCCCTCCTTACCACAATCACCCTCCGACAACAACCCGACACCGGCTCCGGCACAACCGACATCATCGGAATCCTTAGAAAGGCCAAATCATTCAGCGTCTTCATCCGCCTCCTCAAAATCACACAACTCATCAATCAAATAAATTCGCAGCTGATTACAACAAAATCAGGAGGGTTAACAATTCTAGCACCCGATGACTCATCCTTCTCCGACCTCAAAGCTGGCTTCCTCAACTCTCTCTCCGACGCCCAAAAGCTCGAGCTTTTACAGTTCCATATTCTCCCAAACTTCGTGTCAAGCTCGAATTTTGACACTCTGACGAACCCTGTTCGCACTCTCGCCGGAGATAAACCCGGCAGGGTCGACCTTAACGTCACCAGTTATGGCGGCAGCGTCAACATTTCCACTGGGGTCGTCAATGCCACTGTCAATGGCATTGTCTATACCGATAAGCGTCTTGCCATTTATAAGGTCGACAAGGTGCTTCTTCCTCTTGATTTCTATGCTCCTTCTAATGCGCCCACGGCGGCGCCGGCGCTGTCTCCGGCAGCCGCTGCTAAGGCACCTAAAGCCGATAAGGATGAGCCGTCATCGTCGTCGGAGGATTCACCGGATTCATCGGAGGGTGTTGCGAGCAAGGAGAACTCAGGGGATGTGAGAATGAAAGAATGTGGAATGTGGGTGTCACTTGGAGTTGCTTTGGTAGCAACATTCACAGTATAATTAAGCCTCAATGGGATCACTATCATACATTAAACTATTCGTTTAAGTCCTATTTTGTTCGTTTAATCATTATTGAAGGGGATTTTTCTTTTGGCCTGAATTATTCAAGGGGATGAGGAATTAGGATTTAATTAAGGTTTAGTATCAGTTTGAGATCGTCTCTGTTTATCGCTATGAATGTTTTCATAAATCATAATAATAAAGACTTGTGTGCCACGTTTGCTTTCATGATTTGATTTTTTTGTTTTTCAGAGTACAAGATTCAATTTTGGGGTTTAACGTAGATCATATGGTTCAATAATCAATACCTAATTCTCCATGGTTAGATTATATTTTATTAAAAAGTATCAAAATAAGAATACTAATATCAAACAAGTTATCCTTAATGAATAAGAAGTTGATCGGCAAGTAATTTGATTATTATTTAAAGGCCAAAGTGCAAATTTGGTCCTATAACTTTGCTCCAATTCCCAAATCAGTCCTATAACTTTTTTTGTCTCAAATTTGGTCCTGTAACTTTGCTCCAGTTCCCAAATCAGTCCTATAACTTTTTTTGTCTCGAATTTGGTCCTATATCTTTGCTCTAGGTCCCAAATCAGTCCTATATCTTTTTTGTCTCAGTTTTGGTCCCATATGTTTTGAAAACCTCCCACCGTTAGTCCTCCGTCTATTTTAAATTATAGTTTAGTCCTGAAAACTTCAAGTCCCTTTTACTTTAGTCCCTGACTATCAAAATGAAAGTGAAAGAGCATTCCTGAAGATTCTCAAACCTTACATCTTGGTCCCTAATCCATGAATTCTTCATGAAATGGAATAGAAATGCAAAAACAACACAAACTAAAGAAAATGACAGAGGGACCAAAACTGAAAACGCAGAATATTTAAAACCCATCGGAAAATGGCCCAACCTTGCCGGAAAACGTACAGAAATCGCCGAGAAACTAAAGAACTCATCCAAAAACCCCAATCCTCACTGAAATCTCACTCAAATAATCGCCCTCAAATGTTTTAAGAAAGAATTGTCGAAAATTCAAACTTTTGAGGAGGGAGGTGATAGAAAAAATGTAAGGGATTTCAGAACTTCTCTCTCAGAATCACCAAATGTAAGGGAATTTTCTATCACATCCCTCCTCAAAAGTTTGGATTTTCAAAAATTCTTTCTTAAAGCATTTGAGGGCGATTATTTGAGTGAGATTTCAATGAGAATTGGGGTATTTGGATGAGTTTTTGAGTTTCTCGGCGATTTTCGTACGTTTTCTGGTGGGTTTTAAATTTTCTCCGTTTTTAGTTTTGGTCCCTCTGTCATTTGCTTTAATTTGTGTTGTTTTTGCATTTCTATTCCATTTCATGAAGAATTCATGGATTAGGGACTGAGATGTAAGGTTGGAGAATCTTCAGGGATGCTCTTTCACTTTCATTTTGATAGTCAGGGACTAAAGTGAAAGGAACTTGAAGTTTTCAGGACTAAAATGTAATTTAAAATAGACGGAGGACTAATGGTGGGAGCTTTTCAAAACATATGGGACCAAAACTGAGATAAAAAAAGATATAAGACTGATTTGGGACGTAGAGCAAAGATACAGGACCAAATTCGAGACAAAAAAAGTTATAGGACTGATTTGGGAACTGGATCAAAGTTACAGGACCAAATTCGAGACAAAAAAAGTTATAGGACTGATTTGAGAACTGGAGCAAAGTTATAGGACCAAATTCGCACTTTGGCCTTATTAGAGTTTATGATATTATGAATGTAATTATTTTTATTGAGAGAGTTCTCAACAATAATTAGATGTGAGACACATACAAATTGAGTTGAAGTTAGTCGAAACAAAGTCTTTAAGATTGAACGAAAAAAAAACAACTTATTTTCATATAAAGTAAAAGTATTATTTTCGTCTCTAAATTTTATATTAATTTATAATTTTGTCTATAATGTTGGTTTATTGTCAATTGTATCTTCAATCCAAAGTTTTATATTTTAGTCAATTTTATTATTTGATTAATTTCTTTTAATAAATTAATGAGTAACAATAGTTTCATCATGTTTTTTAACTTGAGTTAGAATTTGGGTTTCTTTTTTCATTAATTTTACATTATATGTCACCATTAGTCATATATAATCTATGGTTAATATTTTGTTAAAGTAAAAAAAACATAAATTACACAGAAGGTCCCTGTGATTTGACCCATTTACAGAAAGGGTCCATATGGTTTAAAAAGTGGCAAACAAAGGCTTGTGGTTTGCTTCGTTAACAAAAAGAGTCCCCAGAGGTATTTGTCATCCAAAACTAACGGAATTAGGACAATATGCAACTCATGTGATCCATTTTCACATACCCAATCCCTAATTTTCGAGGATTAGGGTTTGAGAATGAGAGTTAGGGTTCGCGAGGATGTGGAGATAGGGTTCAATTTCTGCACAATGGAGGAGAAATTAAAGATTGGGTATGTGGAAATGAGTCACGTGAGCTGCACATTGTCCTAATTATATTAGTTTTGGATGACAAATACCTCTTGAGACCCTTTTTGTTAACGGAGCAAACCACATGTCCTATTTAAACCACAGGGACCATTTTTGTAAATGAGCCAAACCACTGGCAGTGTAATTTACCAAAAAAAAAAAAGATAATTTTTATTAAGAAATAAATATACAAAAGTCTGTAAATTTTTATGATCGATTAAGTAACATTTTTTTATATCTTATTTTCAATGACAAGTTTGATAGTAAAAATAAATATACAAAAAATTATCTATGTTTAATATATCTTTTACTTTTTTGACTATGCATTGGATAATAACTACATAACTCAGAATGAGTTTAAGCTTAAATTCAGCTTCAAGACAGCTTTTTGGGCGTATCTAACAAATAAAGCCTTGAAACTTCAAATATTTAATTTACGGCTTCGAATTACAAGAAAATCTGGGAAATTTTGGGAATTCATCTGTGAGAATTTTTAGGCACAAAGATGTAAACAGATAATTGTGTACATGTAGTTTAGAAGAAAAATAATCCAAGTATATGCTTCAAATGACTAAAAAAAACTACGAAATGATGTATCAATGTGATCACGTATTGTTCTTAATGAATGATATTAGGCACTGCATTATCATGTTAATTTCTTTTGGGTGTGTACCGATTAGAAGTCTACTCAAGAGACATGACATTTGACGGGGAAAAAAGAAGGAAGAAAGCAAAATTACATTTCCACCATTGTTTCAAAGTTTGAATTGTGGGATAAAAATGAAGATGAATATATCAGTATAGAAACCTAAGTTCAATTAATAGTTTTGGGGGATTAATCAAACAATGAATGAAGAGAAAATGAATTCGTGCAGTGATAGGTAAATATAGTAGTTCCGAGGTATGATTCTTAGGTCCACAATCCTTACCATAACTTATCAGACAATGCCACACTCATCCAGATATATTAACAAATAACAATTCGCTAATTACTTTCCATCCTCATTGATGCAAATGTGACAACCTCTATATCCCACACCAACTGTAAGTTTGTAAATCTCACCTTTCAATCTACATTTGGATATATACATGAAATTTTGGTGATAGCAACCCTCCCTCATTAATTTCTCCCTACATAAATTACATATGTTTTGGATTCTCCAAAATCTCTCCATCCATCATCCATCAATCACTAAATCATCAAATATATCATACAATCTCCATTGCATCGGTGCATCCATCTTAGGTAAGCCGACATAATCTGGAAATGAACTCAACCTTATAGCTCCAATTTTTATCAATTAATCATTGAAACTCAGTGATATAAATACCCAATCCTTCCTCTCTTTTCCTCACACCACAAAATCCTCAAGCATAGCTAGCTATAGCTAGTATCAAAATCTTCCCCCAAGTATTCCATTAAATATTCATTCTTGTCCCATTTGGTAACTAGCTTAGCTAGCTACATAACACACATAAAAACTAAAAATGACAATCAAGCTAGTATCTTTTGTCTGGGCTTCACTTTTAGTCCTTCTCACCACCACTTCAGCTCAGCTTTCTCCGGTTCAATCTCCGGCGGCTGCGCCACCTATCCCAGCATTACCCCAAACACCCACGACATCTCCCCCGGCCCCACC
The DNA here is from genome assembly GCA_003254925.1 of Chamaecrista fasciculata. Lineage (NCBI taxonomy): Eukaryota > Viridiplantae > Streptophyta > Magnoliopsida > Fabales > Fabaceae > Chamaecrista > Chamaecrista fasciculata. Next base: position 138,900 of record QANZ01052092.1, on the reverse strand, counting down.
GGCCATCGCCCCCGTGGCAGCCACCCCCACTGTTCCGGCAGCAGCAGCGCCGGCCCCGGGGTTCAGCTCTGTTCCCTTAGTGCCATCAACACCCGGCGCCGCCCCTACACCGGCGGCAGCGAGAGTCCCCAAAGCTCCGTCGCTCGACATTGTCGACATCTTCCGAAAAGCCAAGAGATTCTCTGTTCTCATCCGCCTTCTCAAGACCACCCAACTCATCAATCAGCTCAACTCTCAACTCGCCACCTCTAGCTCCGGCTCCGGCTCCAGCGGACTCACCATTTTCGCGCCGGAAGATGCCGCTTTCTCCAAATTAAAGGCGGGATTTTTGAATTCTCTTAACGACAGACAAAAAGTGGAACTTTTACAATTCCACACAATTTCATCCTACATTTCCATCTCCAACTTCGACACCCTCACCAACCCCGTTCAGACTCAGGCCGGCGACGACCCCAAAAGGCTTCAGCTCAACGTCACCACCTACGGCGGCAACCAGGTCAGCATGACCACCGGCGCCGTCAACGCCTCCGTCACCGGCACTGTGTACTCCGACAACAAGCTTGCCATTTATCAGGTAGACAAGGTACTTCTCCCACTCGACTTCGTCCTCCCCAAGGCCGCCGCGCCGGCGCCGTCGCTGGCGGCGGCGAAAGGAGATTCACCCAAATCTGATAAGAGTAAGTCAGCCGGCGCCGCCGATCAAAGCGGAGCCGACGACAACAGTAACGGAGATGACAGTACTGTTCCGGCGGACAGTTCGATGGGTTTGAAGGTAGAGGCAACATGGATGACCGTGATGGTTGTTGGAGTTAGTTATTTGGCGGCGGCAGCCATGATATAAGAGAATGGGTCCCATGTTTTTTTTAAATTATTAATTTAATCTCTTGTGATGTGTTTGGTTTGTGCGGAGTGTAATTCAGCATCAAATCTGTGTGATATGTAATTATCTATGTGGCTTTGTATTCTTCTTCTTTGTTATTAAATTTTCGATTATTTTATATGTTGTGATGAATTTTGTTGTAACCGAAAATATTAAAGAAAATTGCCATTTTTTTTCCAAATCTTTTAGTTCCCAATTTCTTCTTCGAAATTAATAGAATATATGTATATACTATAGTTAATCTATTGGGCCTCACTTATTTTCTGGGCCAAAACTTAGTTTACACTTTGCATTTTGCAATACAANATTTTTACCTACTTTACATCCCCTCAACTACTTTTCCTTTCCCTCACAATTTTTCCCTTGTAAAACCCTTTCCTTTACATACCTCACATACTACCAAACGGACCCTAAGAATCTATATTTGTAGTGATGATGAGGGAAATAAGAATTGGGCCTTAATGATGGGTTAGCAGTTCTAAGCTTCTTAAGTAGAAATGCAAATAGTGTTCATGTTTATTGAAATAGACTATTCAATCTTTCATTTATTATAATCGTTAACTATTAAGTCCCTCTATTAAATTACTTGATAACGTGAACGTTAAATGCTTACATGGCACCCATTAAATGTTACTTTGGCATCCTAATCATATAAACTAACTGAACTTGACCAACAAACACAATTAAACCGACCTAAATTTGAGTCAAACTCTAATATTTGTCTTACACGTAAAGCTTCATAAGGCATAAACTATTGAAGCATTTCCAAATCTCAAACCCTAAGTGGATCCAAATAGTTAAATATGTGGCATTTAATGTGTCACATGTACACTTAACAGCCGGATCATCAGTGTTATTAACGGAGACATGCTACAAGGATTAACAAACTGACATTTGTAATTTTTGAGGGATCAAATAGTCTATTTCAAAAATGCAGGTACCAAATAGTTGAAAATGTGAAAAAAGGAGGGACCAAATAGTAGTTTTCCTAAAAAAAAAGAGCATAATACGACAAAAGTAAGTTGTTGGTGATCCTTTTTCTTTATTGGGACAAAAGTTGAAATTAATCGTTGTGGAAGGTGCTAACCTATTGGAGGGATCTTATAGGTTGCCATTCTAGGATTGTTTTTGGTATACAGCTCAACTACACTTTAATTTCTAATTTGCCTCCTTTCAAATTCATCTTTCTACTTATGGAACCAATACTCGTGATAAAAAGAAATGGAAATTAGTCTTTCTCATCACTTTCATTATACATAGTGACTTTCTTAGCATTTTCAATTTTAAAATTAGAAAATATTATATCATTTTAAATTAAAAGATTAATACCCAAAAATTTATATAATATCTTATAAGATACGATATAAATCTATATCAACAATTAACCATTATTTTTTTTTTGGTCAGAATTAACCATTATTTAAAAAAGAAAATCATTGCGAATGTGGGGACAACTATGTTTTCTTTAAATCCGTGATGAACAAGCAGTACAGTACTGCATCCTTTAAAGTTTAAACAAACATATATTCCCATAGGCCCATAAATTTCTATAAATGTGCTTGAACGATTGAGCCTTAATTAATTAGTAGTGTAATTTAATTTAGTTTAGGACGTCCCATGGGTTCGCAGCTAGAGATAATCTTCATCAACCAGGGATAAAATCATCATAGTATTCGAGGTATTCGTCTGCATAACATGACAAGACCTAAACGATTCGATTGGAACTAAGTTTGTATACTATGCATGCATGAGTAATTTTTTGTATCATTGTATGGTTTATATATGATGGGTTATTTATTCCTCATAAAATAAAGTCCAAAGCTATAAAAGCTGCTTTCTCTTCTTAATTAACAACAATTAAATCTAAATCCTGGGTTTCATCGGTTTGCTTTTTGATTAACTTATTTTTGTTCGCCACTTTCCGTTGAGTACGAATAAAAAAGCATCTTTAATATTAAGATGTTACAAAAAGTCACAAACACAAACTAATCATTATGGGGTTTCTAAGCAATAACATTCCGGTTTATTCAAGTTCTACTAACTCTCAGAATTCCTTTTGAAGGATCCTTTGTACTCTATTGAAGTAAAAATGAAAAAGAATTGAACTTATATGTATATATAGTTATCACTACCCAGATCAGTTAAAAATAAAAAAACTGAAAACAAACATTTTATGACTTTAAAAAAATAGTAATAAAAACAAGGTAAGCACACCCTTTAAATCATTTTGGTTAGATAAGATGGATGACTAACAAGAGAGAGAGAGAGATATTCAGAATTAATAAATCCAGATCATATATATAAAAATGTGATCCAAAACAAACAATTCCCGATCCACCATTTCTGTGTGTTTTCTTTTTATTAAGAATCATAACGTGGTTGGGAAAGTGACACTAGCTTATAATGCTATAATATCATTTTCAATTTCTATTTTCTCAAAGCTATAATCTATGGTTACATACATGTCACTGCACATTGTGCTGATGAGGTGTTAAGCAGAACAAAATATATCATGAGCACAAGTTGCCATGTACACCATTCTATGAGAAAAGCCAAAATCAGTTGTTTTCTCTGTCGTTTTCTCTCAAACCATACATGCAACTAAGTGGCTATTCCTTTCCCTTTTATCCCATCTACATTAGAATGTCAGCATCAGCATGCGACTAGGAATCATATATAAATGCTGGTGAGGATGTGCTCAATTTCTCATTCATATTTACCTAACCAAATCGATATTATCGTCGTTTACTGAATTCAGATTCAAGTTGAACATGATGGAGGCAGATCAAGTAGGAGGAGGAGGCTGTAATTACACATTCCCACCTGGTTTTAGGTTCCATCCATCGGATGAGGAACTCATAATTCATTACTTGCAGAACAAGATCAATTCAAACCCACTTCCAGCACCTATAGTTGCTGAGATAGATCTTTATAAGTTTAACCCATGGGAGCTACCAAGTTTGTTCTTCACCTTTACTTTTGTATGTGTGTACGTGTATACTTTTGTAGGTCATATAATCAAAGTCATTTGTCTTGTGTTTTGTGCAGAGAAGGCTTTGTTTGGGGAGGATGAATGGTTTTTCTTCAGTCCAAGAGATAGGAAGTACCCAAATGGATTAAGGCCAAACAGAGCAGCACGTTCAGGATATTGGAAGGCAACAGGAACAGACAAGCCAATTCTGAGTCGTCGAGGATCGAACCGAGTCGGAGTGAAGAAAGCTCTTGTTTTTTACTCAGGTCGTCCTTCCAGAGGCACCAAGACTGATTGGATCATGAATGAGTACAGATTGGTCGACACAGCCACCAAACCCACTAGGTTCAAAGGTGGTTCCATGCGTGTAAGTAAATATGTTATATGTCCTTGTACCTAAGCAGTCCAGATTCTCTGTAATGGACTCTGAATTTATCTGTAATTCAGAGAGACATGGGATTAAAACGCATGGTTTCGCTCAAATTTCACTTTGTTTCATGAGTTTTAATCCTATCTCTCTCTGGATGACAGAAAAATTCAGAGGATCCAATTATGTACCTAAGACCTTTTAGAATTGTCTTATGTATGTTGTTGATAACACTACTAGATTGATGCTTCTTTGTCTCAGTTGGATGATTGGGTACTATGCCGGGTTCGATACAAAGGCTATTCATCAAAGAATAGAGGTGAAAATCAGGTGAACACAAAATTACAGCCAAATCTACCAGCAAATACAAGCATTCAGGCTGATATGATGACTGAGTATCAAATGTTAGCATCTATTCTTGTTGATGAACCTGCGCTTCACTCTGAAAACATGTCTAGTGGAAACTACAGAGGCAAAGGCAGCAACACTTTCAGTACTTCAGTACTGTATGAAGATGGATTCAGCAAAGTGAATCCTCAAATGATAATTCATGATTCCTTGGAGTACAGTTACTTGGACTCCCTGAAAATAAAATCTAATGAGGATAATCAGCATGAAAATCTCATTTCTTTTAACAGGAAGCTAATTGCTCATCACAACAAAACTGAGGATCCTCCTAACAAGTTGCTTATTACCAATACTGATATCAACTGCTATAACCAAAATCAGTCTCATCATGATCATGGAATTCTCAACCAGGACGCACCAGAGTCCAGCATCAATTTTCAAGAACTGAATGAATTAAATACAGCAAGGTATAAGCAGTGAAGAGGTGTCCATGATCTCAAGATACAGCCAATAGACCATTTTATTCGTAGGCCTCCAGGTTACAAATAAATAATGATTGCTCTATTCCTATTCCCTTATGCTTATTTCTTATTCTTGCTACCAGAAACATGGTGCAATAACTAAGTGTAGACAAATTTCTTATATTTTATGAGATTTCTCAGAAAGAACATCAATAATGACAGGGCCAAATAGTCAAGCCTATAACTTGGCTCCTGCTGGTAGGATTTATGTATTTGTGAGATTCCTTCAGTATAACATGAACAATATCAAGGCCAAAAAAAAAAAAACAAGCTATTTTTTTTGGCTCCCGTTGGTATGTATTTTATTCATGAGGGTGCACTTCTTATCCCAAATAGAATAAGATTATACTGTTTTTTTTTTTTTTAATTTTATGAATTGTAAGCACCAATAATATTCCTTCAACCAACAGAGCTTATATGTCATATGATTGTGTAGCAAGTTTTCAATAACTCATCCTGAACTTAATAAGTGGTGTAACTGTTCTGGAGAGAGGAAAGTGTCTTTCAAGAAGAACTATAGATGCACGAAAAGGTATACAAAATATAAGAGTTTGTAGACTTGAATACATGCTTTGGGAGAACAACTTCATTAACTGGAATAATTTGTATACAAAGTAGTTGCCACTCACTGCTTCACTTGCTACACATCCAGTTTCAACATAGAAGTCTCCATGCTTTCTAGATTCTTCATGTTTCACCGCCCTTTTAATTTTATATATGCTTTATATATATATATATATATATATATATATATACTGCTTCTAGTCTTCTAGATGGCTTCCAATACTGTAGATGCTTTTGATTTTAGTGCAATTTGAATATTGTTGTAGATAATGTCGGTGACTTTTTAACAAAGTTATGATATTCTCCATTAAAACATTAAGAAATACATCGTAAAAATACAAAACACATGGATAATATCCGAAGAACAACAAAATAGTAGAAGATTAACAGAGAAGAAATGAATAAGAAAAATTCAAAATGTTACGCAGGAAGCCCCAGAATTTAACGCCATGGTACAATTGGAAGCATTGCCAATCCAGTCACCTCAGTGCACTGAAACAAATAGAAGAGAATTTAGGAACATGAGAGACAAAAGAGGAAAACATAACCAAAAAAGAAAAAAGATATGTTACGCTTTGCTCTCTCAGAGAATGAGATTATAGAGTTACCAAGTAGCAAGTCTCTTAAGAAGTAAAAATAACCCATCGCCAATCAAGGCATTGGCTCGCATGGTGTAAAGTGTAAACAGAGAAATCATGCAATTGAAAGAGCAAGAATACTATGATAATGGCAAATGAATAATCTTTTGATACAGAACTTACTTGTATATATAAGAAACAATTCCTAGAAGAATACACAGCAGAATGATGTCGATGCAAAAATTTCGACTAGACCTCACCTGAAAAGGAAACCAAAGATTGTTGTTCGTAGGAAATATGGAGTTTTCCTAAATAAAAATAAACACAATACAATTTATCACGTAAGAAACCTCATCCAGAGTTTTCTTCAGCCTCCTGTTATTATTTCTAAGATCAGATGTCGCCTTATCCACCTGTGTGAACAGATACAAAACATCATATTCATGACATAACTGCAATACTATTTCTCATAATAATCTATTTAATAAAAAAATTATGACTGAAGAGTAAGGTTTTTGTTTTGTTTTTTTACCTTTGTATCAATTTCATCCATTAATGGAACTTGACGATCCATTTCCTGAATTTGAAAAAAAAAAATGTGATTATCATCTAAAATTTTAACGTCAACGAGTGGAATTTTCAAGTGCACAAACCTACCTCATTCATGTCAAGGGCCAAATTTTTCAACGTATCCAATCCTTCTGATATGATATCAAGTCCTTCATCCTGTTTTTTTTTTTCAAGAAAAGAAAATGGAGACATGAGATTGTGGACGAGGAGGCAACTGACAAAAGCCATTAGTTAACCATAAACATCAAGCCCTTCCAAAATTTTAGCAGACACCAAGGCAACTGAAATTAAACAGGAGTCTTACATGCCTGTTTCATTTTTCGCATTTCATACTCTTGCCTAAATTGATTTGATTCTTCAGATGTTTGGTAATATCCATCTTCCTTGTATGCATCTAAGGTTGGGAATGACAAACAAATGTTATTTTAAATATATATGAAAATATATAAACTAAATGCATTTAGTATCAGTAGTACTGGTTACCTGACGAATCAAATTGAATCTGGGATGTGGGAGCTCCTCCTTTTCCATCTTGATAACCTCCAGCAGAAATACCATCTGGTATTGCTTGTATCCTTTCAGGCAATGCCAGAACAAGATCACTCCGAATGGCGAGTTCTTCACTTGAGAGACCCTTAACCTGTTATTGACAGTATTAGAATTGCAAATGCAGGCACAACCAGTCTTAATTTAGCAGTGCTTAAAGATAAGATATCCAACACACAACCAATTTGGAGAACTAAAACCTTCCCACTTCTTAAGAGTAAACTAAGCACATTGGTAGCCATTTATGCCCTATGGAGAAGAAGGCTTGGCTGATTTTATCTTCATCTATTGATTCATGCATCTAATTAATAAAGGGTGTGATTGTGTGAAGAGGTGGTACAAATAACAAGAAGGCAATATTACAGTATTGCTATCCATGAATGCATGCGTCACATTTAAATCCAATAAACAGACGTTAAAAACAAGATGACAAAAGTACTAATTTCGTCCACAAACTTTACATCAACTGTCAATTTCGTCCCCATTCTTTTTTTTGCTGTCAATTTCGTCTCCAATGTTTCACATTTTTGTCAATTTTATCATCTGACTAACTTCTTTCAATAAATTAACAACAGATTGCATCCTATTTTTCAATCGAGTTAGGATTTGAGTTTTTTTTTTTTATCAATTTTACATTATATATCATTAGTCACATAGATTCTATCGATAATATTTGGCTAAAGTAAGAGCAAATGATAAAATTGGCCAAAATGTGATACATTGGGGACAAAATTGACAGCAAAAAAAAGATTATGGACGAAATTGACAGTTAATATAAAGTTTGGGTATCAAATTAGTACTTTTGCGAAACAAGATTGACCTTCTTATTCGCCAGTTTACGAAGCTTAGGGACTTCGTCCATTAGGCGACCCTTGGTCCGACGAACTTCGGCATTCAATGCGGCAGCAGATGCCCTGTTCTGCTCGGTAGAAGCCATTTCCGATTTCTGCATTGAAACACGAATCGTTCAAATTTCATAAACCCTAATAAATTGTAAAATTGTGGAAGACAAAAAAAGAAGGTTGAAAGGGGAATAATCGAACATGAAGAGCGACTTGAATGCTAGTTTCGACGGCGGCGTAGAGGCGGGCGAAGGCATCATCGCCGTAAGCATTGAGCTGGCGTTGTTTGTCGATGTCATATTTGTCGTATTTGTGGCAAATGGAATCAACACGGACGATGATATCGATGACGCTCATGATGCTTAATTACTCTTGAGAAATTGACGAAGAAGGATGAGAGAGAAGGTTGAGAGAATTCTCTCTGATTCTTGCATCTCACATTGCCTTCTTCCATCTCAACTCCGAAGCAGACGTTCAGCGGAAACAGCGCTACCATATAACTGATTCTGTTCTTCTCACCATCTCCTTCTTCGTTTTTCGCGGCTACCATTATTCACTTAAATTTCTCCATTGCCTATTTTTACCATCTTCGTTCTTCCCCTCAATCACTCTCAACAATTCTCTATTATTCACTCAACTTGCAGCTAATACAACAAACCATTTCTACCAGCCATTTTAGAATAGGCCAAAGTAATATTTTGGTCCCCTAGTTATGCTCAGTGTTTCAAATTGGTCCCCCAGTTATTTTTCGTTCCATATTGGTCCCTCAGTTATGCAAAACTTGACAAAGTTGGTCCCTCTAACAGTTTCCATCCATTTTTCCGTTAATAAAAGATAAAATTAATTTTTAACTCCTAAAAGTTTATATGTTTTGCATCAAGAACCTTTTTCTTTATAATAGAACCAAAATGTAAGAAAGAATAAATAATTTGGGGGCTTTAGTTTATTTTACACCAAAAAAAATCTCTCTCTCTCTCCAGCAAATTGATTAAGGAAGGCAAAGATAGGAATTGAGTTGATGAGAACATTATGGTTTGGAAGAAGCAGCTCCAGTAATGTCTCTCCCGTCGGCGCCGACAAATCCACCACAAGCACCAAATCCACCATAACCACAAGCTCCAAGATCTCCAAGACGATGCTCTTATCCTCCGCAATGTCTCTCCCGCCGCCGCCGACAAATCCGACTCTGGAGATGATTTCACTTCCGCCGCCTCCAGTTTCTGCCACAAGTTGTCGTGGTCCAGATCGTCGTCGTTCTCTTCCGCCGAAGATCTTGCCATAACCGCTCGCAAAGCAAAACTTGAACGGACGAGATCTGGTGCGCAGACGGCTCTTAAAGGTTCAGATTCCTTATCGGTGGGAACGAGGAGGTTGAAGGCGGCGGCGGAGGATTTCGTGACGGAGTTGGCGGAATCGAAGAACAGCTTGACGGGAACACGCTCATGCGGCGAGCGAGGGGGTTTGCCGGAATCGCATGTGACGCAGAGAGAGAGAGAGTTTAGTGTAAAATAAACTAAAGCCCCAAGTTATTTATTCTTTCTTACATTTTGGTTCTATTATAGAGAAAAAGGTTCTTGATGCAAAACATATAAACTTTTAGGAGTTAAAAATTAATTTTATCTTTTTTAAACGGAAAAATGGATGGAAATTGTTAGAGGGACCAACTTTGTCAAGTTTTGCATAACTGGGGGACCAATATGGAACGAAAAGTAATTGGAGGACCAATTTAGAACACTGAGCATAACTGGGGGACCAAAATAAGACTTTGGCCTTTTAGAATATTCTTCAACTAAAACTAAAGGCCAAAGTCCTATTTTGGTCCCCCATTTATGCTCCTTGTTCCAAATAGGTCCCCCAGTTATTTTTTGTTCCATATTGGTCCCTCAGTTATGCAAAACTTGAAAAAGTTGGTCCCTCTAACGTTTTCCATCCATTTTTCCGTTAAAAAAAGAGGAAAAATAAACTTTCATCCCCAAAAGTTTTATTTTCTTATATTAAGGTCCTTTTCTTTTTATAATAGGATCAAAACATAAGAAAATGAAGTAAATTAAGATTTTAAGTGAATTTACCCAAAAACACAAAA
>QANZ01052092.1:106966-128572 GCA_003254925.1 Chamaecrista fasciculata | reverse complement strand
TCTCTCTCTCTCTCTCTCTCTCTCTCTCTCTCTCTCTCTCTCTCTCTCTCTCTCTCTCTCTCTCTCTCTCTCTCTCTCTCTCTCTCAATCTCCGCAATGAAAACGACTCTGATCTCCGCTGCTTACAACCCAACTCACAACCAACTTGCCTCGCTGGAAATACTGCACAGAAACCGCCGCCTACCGCCGTTGATCGAGTCTGTCCAGGTCCCGCCGCAAACCGCCGTCGGATGTGCTACAAACCCAGAAAAAAAAACTCGCCGGCAATATCACGAACTCCGATAAATCTTCCCAGAAAACGCCGCTCTCCGCCGCCATCTGTCGATCAACGCCGGCGACGAGCTCCTCCGCGAAAACCGTCAAGCTCCGATCAAGAATCACGAGCTCACGAACAGACTCTGAAAACTCCGCGAATCTGGCCAGAAAACTGCCGCTCTCCGCCGAATCGTTGTCCTCCGTTGATGAACCGACGAGTTCCGATCATCGCCGTCGTCGGACAAGTCTAACGTGACGGCGGAGTAGGGTTCCTGTTTGGCTTGGAAATTGAGGAGAGTGGAGGAGGGTGCGGTGGTGGTGGTGTTGGGGAATAAGGAACGGCTGCCGCCACGGTGGGGGAGAGAGAGAGAGAGAGCACGGTGGGAGAGAGAGAGAGAGAGACTTATTTTGTGTTTTTGGGTAAATTCACTTAAAATCTTAATTTACTTCATTTTCTTATGTTTTGATCCTATTATAAAAAGAAAAGGACCTTAATATAAGAAAATAAAACTTTTGGGGATGAAAGTTTATTTTTCCTCTTTTTTAACGAAAAAATGGATGGAAAACGTTAGAGGGACCAACTTTTTCAAATTTTGCATAACTGGGGGACCAATATGGAACAAAAAATAAATGAGGGACCTATTTGAAACAAAGAGCATAACTGGGGGACCAAAATAGGACTTTGGCCAAAACTAAATATGGAAACATGTTTTACATTTTATGCTGGCAAATAATACGATTAACCTGTTAAATAATCGTAATAAAAATTAATTATTTACATAACTTCACTACGGTCTCTTGTTATATTTCGATCTGAATTGGACGTCATCAAATGATTGATCATAATTTCACTTAACCTTTTTGTAGTTGTTTTTCTAATAACTTCTTAGAAAAAAATAATAAATAAATAAAAGTAATCCACTTAGACATTGCCTTTTTTAAAGAAAAAAGAAAGAAAGAAAGAAAATTAATGAGATAACTCATACTGTTTTAAAAAATTAGAGTGCATAAATGGTCACTATTAATTAATGTAGTGATATATTTAGTTGTGTAAGAATACATTTATCATTTTTTTCCATCATAAGATATAAACCACTACTTTTTGAGGAGCAAAATAGGAATAGAAAAAAACAAGCTACATGATATAGTTGGACTAATGAATACTCCCTCCGGTTCTATATATCTGATGTTTAAGGTAAATACACACATATTAAGGAAATGATTAGCTCACCTAGAATGAGGAAAAAAATGAGATAAAAAGACTAAATTATCCCTATTAAATTACTTAGGAAATGTTTATACATTTATAACTATACTATATAATAGGGATAAAATGGTAAACAAATAATTAATGTTCTCTTAAATTCATAAAACATCAGATATTTTGGAATAAAAATTACTCTCTAAAACATCATATATTCAGAACTAGAGGAAGTAGCTAATTAGTTGAAAATCAGAGACAACAGTTTGTATTTGATGGATGTGTGTGTACGTACGTAGTTAATTAGATTTGACGAGTGCAGTGCTTATATATGAAGTATGAACAGGAGAAGAAATTAGCAAGAATTTAATAACCAAAATTGTAGTTGAACATGAGAAATTCAGAATATATAACGCAGAGGAGGCCAAGTGGAGGATGAGGGTGGATCAAATTGACAGAAAACTACAATTTTAATTCTAAGCCAATTAAATAAGTAATTAAATGCAGTGTCTCATGCCTAGTGTGGTACTGGTAGGTACGTAGAGTGATCCCCGCGTCATAAATACTTTTATTTATTGAACAATCATACTCTATCCACTGAGAAACATGAATAATGTAATTAATTGAAGTCACTTGGGAGTCCTTTTAGCAAAGGAAAATTCTCGGCTATGACGATAAAGTTGAATCTCGGTGATTTGGTAGGGTGAGGGTGATGAAGAGGTAGTACTAATAGTAGCACTAGGACTAGCATTATTGTTATTAGTCGAATCAAGGGCGAGGACAACGTTGTTGTTGTGAGATGCAGATGAATTGGTAAACTGATCAGCGTCGTCGACTACAAAGTTGGAATCTCTGGGAGATGTTCGCGCGCTATCCAATTCACTCCGGTAGTATCCTAATAGATGCACCGGAGAGAGAGACATGGAGTGGGTCGGGTTTGGGGATCGGGTCCCCGATATCACTGACGAATTACCCGACCCACCAACACCACGCCTCCTTCTAACTCTTCGCCTTGCACTCTGGTGCCATTTCCTAATTGCTCCTGCTACTCTTTCCTCAAATATCGTCTCCTTCATTCTTGAACCCATCTGCATCCCACCATCACCATTCACAACTTTTATTCCTTTCCTATTATATAGGCTAAATTATACTTTCGTACTACTTTGAAGTTTGATCATATTTCGCTTTGGTATTATCCAGTAACATACATTTTGATATTATTTTTGGAGTTATTTTGTAATTTTAAATATAATAAATTTTGCAAAAATTATATATTAACCCCAAAAAATTTTCAGAAAATTACAAATAGGTTCCTGAATACATGTTATCTAGAGACTAAAATGAAAATTTTTTAATAAAAAATTGGAGTCGATATGTAATTTTTACAAAATTTGTTATGGTTAAAATTACAAAATAACTCTAAAAAGTACTAAAGTGTTAATGGAGAATATTACAGATATCAAAATGAAATATGATTAAACTACAGAGTATCCCAATGTAATTTACCTATATATATACATCCTAACTCAAAATTCAACACTCATATATGCCTACATATGTACCTGTGTTACCAGAGCATAGAGAGGCAGAGTGACGTAGCTGCAAAGTATTTGAATCACCACCCTAATTATCCAAACATACATTCATTCATTATTAATTAATATCATCACCCATTATTATTTGACGCCACAAATGAATCAACTATATCTAACTCACCCCATTGTGGTTCTGATAGCCACATCCTCTGTGCGTGAATGGAAACAAGATCTGTTTAACCCATATTGCCACTGGGACCCAAAACAAAGAATTAATTAATGTTTACACACATTTATATAAAGGTAATTAGAATGAAGCGATAATTAATTAATAATAAAAATTGAAATATTGGACGAGTAATTAATTACCAAACTCCATATAAAGAAAGCTATCTCAAAAGCATTCTGTTTTGGGGACACACGTAATTAAAGACTTTGATTAGTAATTGGAGAAATCATCAAGGCGAACAAACTGGGGAAAGAAAAAAGCATCAGTTTAAATTTTTATTCAAATTGTAAAAGAATACCTGAAACAGGGTAAAATTGATGAGGTAAAGCATGAGGCGAGGTCGGTTAAACCAGAAATATTCATCCCCTGGTTGTACAAGTGGCACACCTTTCACAACGTCTCCTCTTTCTTCAATACGAAGCCCCATCTTGGTTATGATCACCTGTAGTTTAGTTCCCACTAATAGTATTATCTGCACTTTTACAACATTCATTCATTATCATTCCCAATATCCCTCCCAACCAATAATGTACGTATATATATATATATGATATTTCAAATATATTTGACTTACTATCAAAGGGATAAATGGAAACCATAGATAAGAGTACCAGCCTGTCCATAATATAATCACATGAATGATCAACAATATATATATAATTAATTCACCATGAATATAATGTTCATCATACATAAGTATCTAATAGACAAATTAAAGAGATATATCCATTTTAGGTACTCACCATGGGTGTTGAGAAGGATAAAGAACACGGCAAATGCCCACAATGGAGGACTAACCAAAACAAAAATACAGAAAATATCACTCTTATAAACTTCACGATCAAAATAATTTAAAAATGACTTAAAATATGCGCAAGAAGCTTTCATTATAACAGTAGCTCATAATTGATTCTCTCTCTCTTTTTCTTGAAGTGCGCAAAGAGTGGAGGATGGAATAGGTGTAATTAATAATTGGACAATGTTATAAAGAGTGAGGTAATTAGAGCAGATCATTTTTTTAACTATTGGATTTGTCTTTTCACATTGACATTTGTGCAATAAATTTTAATGTACAAATCTCAATGTGTAAAGACATATCCAACTAAAAAATGAGGTGTCCGATCCCTAGACTTGAGTTGTTAATGGACTTTTTTTTAATAATTACAAGTACAAGTACAAACCTGATTCCTACAACGACCTTGAAGTCCTCTTCTAAAGTTCTTTCAATATATTTTTGAAAATCGAAGTTCTCATGACATTGAGGTGACAAATGTGCCTGCATATCATTTATATAAAAATAAGGAATTATTTGTATGTGCAAATGAAGAATTCTTTCTAGGAAGTAAATACAAGGCATATATGCAATATAATAGGAATGGTGAGGAAGCTGATGTGGAGCCAAGTGGCGAGGGTGATTTGGATTGAGGAAACACGTCAGTGTGGTCCAGGGATTATCACGTTGGTTAGCTGTATGCGTCTTCGAGATGCAATTCTGTTATGCCAGCAATGCGTTAGGTTGTTGGTTTGTTTTCTTTTTGGTATATGTAGGCAAATAAGGGAGGGATTAGGGTAGACGATTTTATGTAAAGACTCAGGGATTAAGGTAATGATACCCTCTCATCCATATATCATTACCTTCTTCTCTTTCCGCTTTGTTATTTTATTCTATTTCTATCATTGCATATATGCCTAAGGGAAAGAAAGAATTACCATCATAAACCCATGTCTAAGGGTTAAGTAGTCTACTTTGGGAACTGAACTCACAAACTGCCTGAAGAAACAAACCTGCAAAGCCAAGTTATTATTATTTGACTTTTTTCAAAAAAAAAAAAAAGAATGAGGTTATAGAGAAAAACTGAAAATGGAACTGTTAAACCAGCAAATGATTATAATCTATAACTAACTGATCCAGTACTGAACCATATAAAAGCTGGATATGCAAAGAAAAGGAATATCATTTTTATTTTATTTTTTATTTTTTGTTAGGCAAAGAGAGAAAGTGAGAAACAAATTGTGAGACTGAGACGCAATGAATGAAAAATGAAAATAAGGTTTAAATTGGAAGGAGCAGGAAACTTTGGTTGCCGGTGTTGGACCGTTGTTCCTTCAATTCCAGTTGACTTATGGAAACCACGTGTCATCACGCTAATGGACCCTTTCCTTCCATTTTTACAACTACTATAGCTAGCCACATATATAGAAGACAAGAGATGTGATGTGTATGATTTTATATGTAGGATATTATAATAGTAACATACAATCCAAATGAGGAGAGGAGTCTTGGTCCAAAATCTGAGGTGCCTTCTCCCAAACGAAGTTTCCTTCGCAAACCTGAATCGCTCTGGATCTGTCACATATATAAATCAAATTAATAATAATGTTATATTACATTCTGATATATTCATTTCCCTCATCACTATTTTAATGTTAGAGTACTAACCATGTGAAAACTGATACTCAAATGTTTTTGGTTCCTCTTCCCATCGTTTCCACTTTCTCATCTACACGCAAACCAAACCAATAGGATGGATATATGAAAATAATGTAATTCAACTAATAAATTAAGATTGGGTGAAATTAATTAAAATAGCAAATAAAGCACCTTAGCAGAACCCAAGAGCAGAGTGAGTATGCAGTAGAGGACGTGAAAAACAGCGAGGACGAAGATGAATGTATGCAGTTGATGAATACCATTTGTAGACACAAACGCCACTTTTCCCTGCAGTACTTATATTAAGTAAGTTTGGAAATATATATAAAGAATGATTTAATTAATTATGTACCTCTCCACAGACGTCGGTTCCTGCTCCGGTGGCTAAGAGTCGGCGGCGGGCGGTGGTGGTTTCTGATTGATCTTGTTGGTTGCCGGTGCAGGGGTGCCACGAGTTGGCTACTTGTTGTGATATGCATATTTTTGTGATTAGACTCTGTGTTGCCGTCAACAGCAATGATATAAACCCCAATAACATCAGCTCTGCATCATTCATTATATAGTTGATTTGATTAAAACACATACATATGCATGTACAACACAAGTAGGTAGTTAATTAAATGAATGGAACCTGATTTGATATTTTCGAGTGCTTCCTGCAAAGCTTTTTTGTTCCTCTTTTTCAACCACTGCAGTGTGAGGTGGATGATATACTCGACGATTATAGAAATTGACACCAAAACAAAACAAACAACCGCCACCGCCCACGTCGGCGTTTCCTCTAAATCTCTTCCTCCCGCCATATATGCCGAAGAAGCACATACACAAAGAAAACACAGACAACTTCTCTCTCTATATATAGCAGCGCAGCAGTGAAACTTATTACAGAAAAGTGAAGAATAATTGTGGATTTAGAAAGGGATTTAGAATAATTGTGGATTTAAAAAAAAAAACTTTGTTAAACTTTACATTTCTCTAAAATTTAGAGAATCCATTCGCGTGTTTGTGTGGATTGATTGTTTTGATTTATATTACTTAATTAATAAATTTGAGAAACTACTTAATTAGTTCAATTTTTTTGATTCACTGAATTAAATAGGGGAGAAAATATCAACATACTAATTACTATGGTTACTACTTACTATGTAGTTGGTATATGACTTGACTGAGCGTGCATGTGATTATATTGATTATTATTAAATATAAGTTGAAAATTTCCAGTCATCCAGTTATATATTGAATTAGACAAAAGCAAATGACTTGATTGCCTCGCTTAATTAATATCCTCTCTTTGCCTCGCTTATTTAATATTCTTTCCTTAACATATACTCCCTCCGGTTCTGAATATCTGGTGTTTTAGAAAATCATTTTTATTCTAAAATATCTGATGTTTTATAAATTCAAGAGAGCATTAATTATTTTTTTACCATTCTACCCCTATTAAATATAGTAGAGTCATAAATGTATATAAACATTTTTCAAGTAATTTAATAGAGATAGTTTAGTCATTTTACTTCATTTTTCTCTTCATTCTATGTTGGCTAATCATTTTCTTAATCTGTGTGTAGAAACCTTAAACACCAGATATATAGAACCGGAGGGAGTATAAGAAAGAATATACTTAACACGTGTATATATTAACAAGCCTAGCAAACACAATTTTGATGGTTCATTGGCCTAACAAACAACATAATTAAAGTTAGCACTCAGCAGTGGCGGACAATAACAAATAAAGACTTTATTAAGATTTTTCTTATACTCGTACCAGTCTAAATTCTGAAATTAATTGTAGTCTTTATAGTTGAAATTAATATTTAATTAAGTCTTTATAATTTTATTTTTTTAAAAAAAATATATTTTTAATTTTTTTCATAATCAAAATCTTACTTAAAAATTTGAAAATTAACAATTGTGACCTTTTTTTATATGGGTTTATTGTTGTGACCTTTTTTACTAAGGAATAGTGTCTACAAAAGATAAAGTAATGACTCAGAGTGAAGGTCTTCATGAAATATTATCAATATCTACCACTTAATTGTTATGTATATTCTTTCTTATATATGTTTCGGTGAAATAATTTAAAATAAAAAGTAAATTTTTAGACATAATTATTATGCCAAGAATTTTGTGACAAATGATTCAATAAAAATTATTTATCCTCTTAAATTAATTCATCTAAACATATCACAAAGCCTTAATGTGAATTAAAACGTGATAAATTTTAAGAGGCTTGGACATTTAAACCTTGCTATGTATATTGAACTATTGAAGAGTATGATGTGACCTAGCTAGCTAATTAATTAATTAATTGCGCGTGTTTTGTAACCTTAATGTTGACTCTTTAAGTTAATTAAGTGGATTTTGTAGCCACAAACGCCTGCAAAGCGGAATCACCCACATCACATATTAACCAACAGTACGCGGCATTAGTGTACAATTTCATGAATTCACACTCACCATCTTATTTTAAAACAATAATAATAAAACATCGTTCCACTAACCTTTTTCTTTGTTTTCTTTAACAAACAAACTCAGTTTCTTCTCATTAATTTTCTTTCATATTAGTGACCACATATGATAGCAACTAGCTAGCAAGTAATCCCTTGAACTAGCGGTTCATAACCCTTAATATACTTTTTGATTTTTTGTCTCCATGCATGGACCATGGTCCAAACTAGTGATGTCCCAAATGATATAGAAATTATTTGTGAGGACGCAATAAATAGATAGAGACCACGGAAAAGAACATGAATATATATATAGCTTGTAAACATGGGAGTTTATGTTGTTCTTCTTGGTTGCTTCGTGCTTACAGAGCATCATATATAATATATATATATATATAAATATATATATATATATATGCAGGTACATATATATTTAAAAGAAAAAATGTTAAAATATTTTGTTAAACAATAACTTTTACTGTCAGATTTAAAAAAATTTATTTAATAAAACACGTAAGAAAAAGGCTAATAAGGACTGGTTTATGATAATTGTTTTTCTAGTAAATGTACTTTTGTATTAAAAAAAAATTATGTTTTTTTTCTTCTGTTTCTACTTCAATTGAGCAGTTTCAGTTTTTTTTTCTTTACAAACAAAAAAATTACTTCTGCTATCACATGTGGTTTAAAAAATTGACACTATACAAATTTTGATATGACTAAATTACTAGTGAAAAAAAAAATTCTTTTTTTTTATACAAATTTAAAATTATTATTATACAATAATTTATATCCAGAGAGTGTGAATAAATAATTACACCAAAACTAAAAACAGTAGTTTATTTTGATAAATGTAGGGCCAACTCAGTTTGAGTCCCCACGTCCTCAGACCCCACGACAAGCGTACTTACCGCTGACCCAAGCCAACCCTTCCATAATGTCTTTTTAAAAAAATGTTAATCCATAATGTATTGAAAAATAAATAATTTGTGTAACTTAAGAAGACTAAACTTGGGGCTTACCGGGTAAGGTATGTGAGGCCAATTCTCAAGTGTGAATGAGTGGGGAGGCCCATATGGAAGCCCACATTAAGAAAATGATGCTTTTAGCTACCAAACTTTTTTTTTGGTGATTTTAGCTACCCAACTTTGTGAATTAGGGTTTAGGCCTTTAGGGTAATCCAAATTGGACTCAAGAGTTCAAAAGTTTTAATATTGCTAAATTCGCTTTTAGTATTGGCCATCTGACCATCTCTCTTTTCATTCCAACCATCTCTTGCTTCAAATATTCTATCCAACCTCAAAATGACTCATTTCTTGTTGTGTTATTCCAAGATTATGACTGCTCTAATACTAAAATATTAAGACCTGCTGAATATATTGATATAAAATAGGACGAATATAGTGCCTCAAATGAATGCATGGAAGCTCCACTACATAAGCATGAAAATAGCAAAGAAAACACTTAAGACACCTTGGATTTGGAGAGACCAGAAGTCTCTCCCAAAATGACCTTAATTACCAATTCCCTCTTTTCCCTCCTCTAAAAGGAAGACCCTCTACATAAACGAAAAATAAAAATCTCCACCTTAATCATCAACGAGTGGAATTTTCAATGCACAACCAATATCACTCGGATTGAATTTTCTAGAGTTCATTTCTCTATATTTCTTATAGAGTTGGAGAGAGAAAGGGAAAAGAAGAGAGAGAAAATATGAAATTCATGAAATAAAAATATGTAAAATTATATTTTTTCTTTCTCTCTTTTCTTTTATCTTCCTTTCTCTCTCATACTCTACAAGAAATATAGAGAAAGGAACTCTAAAGGATCTATTTCCATATTTTTTTAGATAAACAACTTTTTGAGGGAGCTAAATATGATTTTATATATATATATATAAAAACCACAACTTTAATTAGCTAATATCTATATGCAGCTTATTAGCTACCTAATAGTTGCGTATAGATTAATCCAATAGCTAAATATGATTAATCACATACGTACATATTATAACTAATTAAAGGGGGCATTGGATTAATCTATACGCAACTATTAGGTAACTAATAAGTTGAAAATCTGAGACAACAGTTTGCGATGCATGGATGTGTGGGTACGTACTTATTAATTAGATTTGATGCGTGCTTAATTATATACATATACACAAGAAATTGGGAAGAATTAATAACTGAAATTGTAGTTGAACATATATATATCAGAACATGTAACGCATATAGGAGGCCAAGTGTTGCGCCTAATGAGGGTCGATCAAATTGTCACAACTCATAAAATTGCAATATTAATTATAAAATGCAATAATGCCAATAATGTCCCAATTAATGTGTGGGTGTTGACCAAATTACTAGTCTCTCTACAAAATTAAAATACACATTTTAATTAGTACACCGTTTTGATCTTTATGGGATTATACTGTATTTTTCAATCTTTCATTGACTGAATTGTCAGTTTAATAAATTTTTCAGGGACCAAATTATTAGTTTACTTTTGATGTTGTTGTTGGTGGTTTTGAAGGTAACAATCATAATTAAATACATTGATTTATTTATTAATCATGAGAGTGGATCATATATATGACAGAGGACATACATGCATTAATATAATGAATTGATGACTTGGGATTGAGAATCCGATTTGCCAAAGGAAAATTCTCTAGTATCTTGAGTAACATGAATCTCCATTATTTGGTAGGGTACGGGTGATGAAGAGGTAGTAGTAGTAGCAGCATTGTTATTATCAGCATCTGCAGCATTTTTATTAGTAGCATCTACTGGGACGACGTCGTTCTTCATGTAATTATGATTGTGCGAAGGAGATGGAGATAGAGATGGAGATGGAGATGAAAACTGATCAGCGTCGTAGGATGATCTCCTGGGAGATGTGTGGGTGCTATTATCCACTACTTCACTCCGGTAGTATCGTAACAGGTGCACCGGAGACGTTGACGTTGACACTGACATTGACCGGGTCGGGTTTAAGGATCGGGTCCTGGACATGAATGATGAACCCGACCCACCATGCCTCAGTTTAACCCTTCGCCTTGCCCTCTCGTGCCATTTCCTGATTGCTCCTGCTACTCTCTCCTCAAATATCGTCTCCTTCATCCTTGATCCCATCTGCCACATACACCATGCATTCTTCAATATCTATATATGTTTGGGGTTTTCCATGTCCTAATGGACACGAAAATATGTATGTAACGTTTGATTTGACATTTATAGTTTTTCAGTGACTAACTAGTATATTCTATTATTCAAGGATTAAGTCGTTAGAAGTATGAAAATTAAAAAACAAAATAATAAGTTTTCACCTTCTTAAATCTCATCTACTACTTTCTCTCTCTTATTATCTATACAGTCAGCCAATTATAAAGTTACACATGTTTATTTCTTATTTTTTTAATTTTTAATTTAATTATTTTTTATCAACCAAAAGCACTCTCATACATATAATATAGTATAGATATAGATATAAATATATTTCTACTTATATATATATGTACCTGTGTTACCAGAGCATAGAGAGGCAGAGTGACGTAGCTGCACAGGATTTGAATCACCACCCTATATTATAACCAAACATACACACATTCATTATTAATTAATATCATCACCCATTATTAATCATATAACATGCAAACCTACTAACTCACCCCATTGTGGTTCTGATAGCCACGTCCTCTGTGCGTGAATGGAAGCAAGATCTGTTCAACCCATATTGCCACTATGGACCCAAAAAAAGGAATTAATTCATGTATACACATATATATAAAGGTAATTACTAATTAGTAATGGAATTGAAATATTGGACGAGTAATTAATTAATTACCAAACTCCATATTAAGAAAGCTAGCTCGAAAGCATTCTGTTTTGGGGACACAGGACATGCATTAAAGACTTTGATTAGTAATTGGAATCGAAAATCATCAAGGCCAGCAAATTAAAAAAAAAACACACACACATCAGTTTAAATTTCAATTCAAGATGTAAATAAAATAATTAATTAGGATATATATATATATACCAGAAAAAGGGTAAAATTGATGAGGTGAAGCATGAGGCTTGGTCGGTTAAACCAGAAATATTCATCCCCTGGTTGAACAAGTGGGACACCTTTCACAACGTCTCCTCTTTCTACAATTCGAAGCCCCATCTTGGTTATGATTACTTGTAGTTTAGTTCCCACTAATAGGATTATCTGCACTTTTACAACATTAATTCATTATTATTGTGCTCATTCATCATCATTAATCTCCCTCCTAACCAAAATATATATTCCAAAGTGACATTACTATATGAATATATTTGACTTACTATCAAAGGGATAAATGGAAACCACAGATAAGAGTACCATCCTGTCCATAATATAATCAAATGAATGATCAGCAATATGATTAATTCACGATGAAGGTTCTTTGGCCAAAAAAAAAAAAAATTTCACGATGAAGGTTCATCTTACATAAATATATATATCTACTTGACAGACATAGCTAGGTACTTTCGGATCCTCTGTATTTGACTTTTTTTTTTGTGTATTATTTCAAAAAGAAAAAGAAAGAAGTAGAGAGAAAAAAAATATATGGATTCCACATATTTATTATTTTGTAAAATTCATTCTTTTTACTTGCTACCTCTTCTTTTTCTTTCTTTAAAAATAAATAAAATTGTATATAAAGAATAAAAATGTAGAAGATCATTGCTACTTACCATGGGTATTGAAAAGGATGAACAACACAGCAAAAGCCCACAACGGAGGACTAATCAAAACAAAAGGCAAAAAAAATATCACTCTCTTTCATAATCTTCATAATCAAAATTAATTAAAAATGACTTCAAATATAGGCCAATTTATTCAGTCTTTTTCTAAAAGTGTGAATGAACGGAATTGAGTTTGATGGTTTAATTAATAATTACAAGTACAAACCTGATGCCCACAACGACCTTGAAGTCCTCTTCTAAAGTTCTCTCAATATATTTTCGGAAGTCGAAGTTCTCATGACATTGAGGTGACAAATGTGCCTGAATATAATTAGTGGAATAATTTATATGTGGAAACGAAAAATTCTTTCTAGCTAGCTAGCTAGGAAGTAGAAACAAGCTAAGGCATGCAATACTTAAAGAGTACTGTATATTATTCATGTTTTAATTTGTATGTAAAATAGAATTGTTATGGATAATTAATTAAGGGAAGGAAAGAATTACCATCATAAATCCATGTCTGAGGGTTAAGTAGTCTACTGTGGGAACTGAACTCACAAACTGCCTGAAGAAACAAACCTGCAAAGCCAAGTTTTTAATATTATTGTAATTTTACTTTTTCAAATAATAAAGAATGAGGTTAATTATAGTGAAACCGGCAAATGGTCGATGATTGATAACTAACTCCAGTACTTTTTATTTTTTGTGGTACAAAAAAAGCTAATGAATGGAAAATGAATTCAATGAGATTATAAAATGAAGGAGCATATATTAATTAACAATATACAATCCAAATTAGGAAAGGAGTCTTGGTCCAAAATCTGAGGTGCCTTCTCCCAAACGAAGTTTCCTTCGCAAACCTGAACCGCTCTGGATCTGTCATACATATATACAATTCAATCAAATCAATTAATAATATTACATTATATTATATAATAGCATTTCAATTTATTTATATATGCGCTAGGTGATTAATAATTCACTTCCGATCCCTCATCGATCGATCACTTTTAATTTTAGTGGTGGTACTAACCATTTGAAAACTGATACTCAAATGTTTTTGGTTCCTCTTCCCATCGCTTCCACTTTCTCATCTACACAAAGGCACACATATATAATTATAACAACCAAACCATTAATGTATATACATGAATTAATGAATGGAAGTAAGTGGTGTAATTAATTAATTAATTAATTAAGCACCTTAGCAGTAGCCAGAAGCAGAGTGAGTATGCAGTAAAGGACGTGAAACACAGCGAGCACGAAGATAAATGTATGCAGTTGATGAGTACCATTTGATGACACTAACGCCACTTTTCCCTGCACATTCATACATATCCATATTCCATATATATATATAATTTAGGGTAAATTACACTTTGGTACCCTGTGGTTTGACCCTATTTCACTTTGGTACCCTGTGGTTTGAAACTTGACACTTTGGTACCCTGTGGTATTCTCCATTAACACTTTGGTACCCTTTGGAGCTATTTTGTAATTTTAACCACAACAAATTTTGCAAAAATTACATAATGACCCCAAAAAATTTTCAAAAAATTACAAATAGGTCCCTGGATACATATTATATAGGGACTAAAATGAAAAATTTAAAATTTTTTTGGGGTCAATATGTAATTTTTGTAAAATTTATTATGGTTAAAATTACAAAATAGGTCCAAAGGGTACCAAAGTGTTAATGGAGAATACCACAAGGTACCAAAGTGTCAAGTTTCAAACCACAGGATACCAAAGTGAAACAGGGTCAAACCACAGGGTACCAAAGTGTAATTTACCCTATAATTTAACTAACTTTGATTTACTAATAAATTTAGATTTAATTAGGATGAATTTTAGCACAACGGTAAGATTGTTGCGTGTTCAAATCCTGGAAACAACCTCTTTACAGGGTAAGGGCTACGTACATTTTGCCCATTTTCAGACCCCACTTAGTGATGAGAGTCTTGTGCACCGAGGCCGCCCTTAATTAGACCCATGACACACATATATATATATATACCTCTCCACATACGTCGTCGTCGGTTCCTTCTGCGGTGGCGAAGAGGCGGCGGCGGGCGGTGGTTTCTGATTGTTGGGTGGCGGGGCAGGGATGCCAGGAGTTGGCTAATTGTTGTGAAATGCATATTTTTGTGATCAGATCACTCTGTGTTGCCGTCAGCAGCAACGATATAAAACCCATTAACATAAGCTCTGGATCAAATTCATTCATTAATTATTTCATCCAACTAAATAAATAAATAAATATCCAGCTGGAGGAATAATTCAATTAATTAGTTATGAATGAACCTGATTTGATCTTTTCGAGTGCTTCGTGCAAGGCTCTTTTCTTCCTCTTCTTCAACCACTGTATACGTAGTGCGCGGTGCAATTATATTATATATATAATAGCATTTGCAGTATCCATATATATATATGTATGTTGGGTGTAGCTAGCTAATATAATCAAGCGTAACTACCCAATTAAACTGATCATATTGATCCGAAAAATGAATTAAACATTAAATCGATCATATAAACTTATAAATATACCTTTGCTATGAGATTGATGATAAAGTCGACGATCATAGAAATTGAGACCAAAACCAAACAAACGACTGCCACCGCCCACGTCGGCGTTTCCTCTAAATCTCTTCCTCCTCCGGCTGCTCCGGCCATGCCTCCTCCTTATTTAATTTATCCCACAATTCAGATCATGTGTGTATATATATATATATATATATTGATATATAGATAGGTATTAGGCAGGTTAATTATGTAAGACAATTAATGATAAATGGGAAGAACCGAAGAAACACACACACAAAAGAAACCACAGACAAAGTTTGATGGTGAAGGACGGTATGTAACTATGTATATATAATTATATATATAGCAGTGCAGCGGTGAAACTACTTATTAGAGAAAAGAGAAGAAACTTTATTTGTGAATTTAGAAAGAGATGATATACAACTAATTAAGAAGAGATAAAGAAGGAATATTAGAGTCTTTTATATTCCTATTTGTAATAATATAACAATTTGGCAAAAGTATTTCAGTCAAACTATAGAATTAGTCTTAATTGTGTCTTTAAACTTTTTTTTATCAGTTATACCTTCAAATTTTCACATTATTTGACTCAAACTTAAAGCCTAACATCGTCAAAATCGTTAACGAAAAATGTTAACATCAGTGGCATGACAAGTAATTTTTTTTTTCACTTTATTTTTATGTCAGCCTTAAAACTTTCACATGAGTTGTATCCTTGAACTTTCATATTTTTTTGTTAGTTGTACCCTCAAAAATATTGACGTCAACATGATGTCCGTATTTTTTGTTATCAATTTAGATAACGTTAGACCTTCGATATAATTGAGTTAAATATAAAATTTTAAAAGTAAAATTAGTTATCACAAGAGAAGTTTAAGAGCAGAACTGAGATTTATCCAATAATTT
This sequence comes from Chamaecrista fasciculata, assembly GCA_003254925.1. Classification (NCBI taxonomy): domain Eukaryota; kingdom Viridiplantae; phylum Streptophyta; class Magnoliopsida; order Fabales; family Fabaceae; genus Chamaecrista; species Chamaecrista fasciculata. The sequence goes on along the minus strand of QANZ01052092.1, from coordinate 112,315 downwards.
GGGGATGAGAGATACTTTTGCCGAATGATTTTTAATTTCTATAACTATTCTCAAATTTAATTTAAAAACTATTTTTCAAAAACAAAAATTAAAAAAGCTTGTTTGGTAAAGTAATTTTAAAAACATATTTAAAAAAACTGCTTGAAAACTTTGTTTTTTGGAAAAAACAGTATTAATTATAAATTATTTTTAATATCTATATAATATTAATAAATTAATCTAATATTTTTAACATGAATCTCAATTGTCATAGAATCATTTTTAATTATAAATTATTTTAAATATCAAAGGTGTTTTTTTTTTTTGTCAGAAGGAAATATCCATTGATGAGAAAATGACACAAGGCCATACAACAACTGAGAGACATAGTAAGGCAGAGATCTAACAATTTGAACACAACCTTACGCTCAACAGATCAGATTACAATAGTATAGGAGAAGAAGAAAAATCCTAGGCAACACACCTAAGACAGAAAATAAGATCCAGATCTCCTATACAGTCAGATCTACAAAATATCTAAAAGATAAGGAAAACTTGGAAGATAAATCAAGAGGCAACACACCCCTCATCCCTCTCAGAGAGATAAATCTTCGTAACCCGTTTTCTTCTTTGATTGAGCTCCACTTGCAGATCTGAAAAACATACAAAAGACAAGAAGAAAACCCTTTCCTAATGGAAGGGGGAAAATCTTCCCTAAAGGAAGAAAAAACCTTCCCTAATGGAGGTAAAAAGCCTCCCTAATGGAGGAGAAAGACAAAAACATACCTAAAGGACGGGGGGTCACCGCCGCTGAGCAGCGGCAACCCCAAACGCTGCAGATCTGGAGTGGAGTGCGGCGAGAGAGGAGAGAGAGAGATTGAGTGGAGAGCGGCGAGGACACTTCAATAATAATATCAAAGGTGTTGGAGTCGAAGAGAAAATGAGATGGTGAGAGAATGAATGAATTGTGTTTTCTGCCCTTTTTTAAAAAACACAGATTATACCAACAAGAGTTTAGTGTAGTGGTGGGTGAGTTACACCCTAGGTGAGAGGACCCAGATTTGATTCCTAGAATCAACATTGTTGGGAGGGCACGACCGTTTCGTCTCTGTAGCCCGAATGTGATTAGTCTTCGCTTAGATCGTTACACGGATAGGGGAGGAAACCCATAACATTACCTAAAAAAAAACACAGATTATTATAACATCTTTGAGTTGTTCTTAATCTTTTGTTTTTTAAAACAACAATTTCTTTTCTATTTTTTAAAACTCATGCAGAAAATAGTAAAATCAAAATATATACTTTATTTTTAAAAAAATTCAAAAAACTGTTTTGGAAGAATAAAATCAGACAGGTGCTAATTTTTTTTAAGTGGATTATTCAATTTTTTTTGGGTAAATTGCAATTTGGTACCCTGTGGTTAGGGGCGGTTCCCCTTTGGTACCCTAAAAGAAAAATTTTTGCATTGTGGTACCCCGTGGTTTGCTCCGTTAGCAATTTGGTACCCTGAGGTTTTTTTCTGTTAGGATTTAACGGCAAATGTTAGTTAAAATGTCAAAAATCTCCCAAAAAGTCTTCTTTTATGCGTTTAAGTCCTTTCCCTTTACTACAAGGGATCAAAACATAAAAAATTAATTATAAAAGGGTCTTTAGAATTCTAATATTATAGATTTTTCTCCTTTTCATAAGATTTCTTTTGAATAGGTCCTGATTTAATTACACTTTAATCCCAAAAGTTTATGATCTTTATCAAAATAGTCCTTAGAACCTCAAAAGACAAATGAGCATCTATGATTTATCAAAAAATCCCTATATTCAACTACAATTTTCATTCAAGTACACTACAAACAAATCAAAACCCCCAAATTTTTCAAAAATCAAGCCCCCACAAATCAAAAACCCTCTCAACAACAAAATCAACATCATCAACAACCAATTTCTTCAGACCCTAAGGAATCAAAATTCAAAACTAAGAAATTTAGTTTCTTTCTCAAAAATATTAAAAACCCTAAACCCTAAACCTTAAAACACCAAACCCTAAATCCTAAAAAAAAGTCTAAGTTCAACAAATAGGTCAAAGTATAAATGGTTTAGCCCCTTTTCAACTGCATCAGAATTGTATTTTCGCACCCCAAAGTTAGTTAAAATTATGAAACAACCCCCCTTCACAATACATCACAGACTTGACTCTCTCCCATATTCATTTTCTCTCTCTCGTCTTCCACCATTCTCTCTCACTCTCTCAGTTCCAGCCACTATCCACCACCACTACCATCGCCGACGACCACCTCCGGCCAACCGGAAGTTGCCGGCGACCACCGTCCAGCCACCACCACTGCACCTTTCTTCTTCCTTCTCTAGGTGACGCACCTTCGGCCAACAGATCTGTCTATGTTCAGGACACTTTGCGTTCGAAGGCTGACGTGGTGTCGTCGTCGTCGATATTGGTTTTCCCCAAGGAGGAGGACGAAGAAGAAGAGGGACCCGATGATTGCGTTCAGCGACTTCTTTGAGCAAATCTCGACGGGCATCGGCGACTTCTCTGAGTGGATCGAAGACGGAATCAATGGCATCCATTATCTCTCTTTTCTCTCTTTTGTTCAGACTTCAGATCGAGGATGATGAAATCGATACTTGTGATATTTTTTTAATGAAATCTTCATCTTCCCAAATCCTCATTATTCTCGATTTTGATTTCGTTTTCATTTTGGCTGTGATTTGGATTCAATTCGTTTTCACTTTGATTTAGTTTTGGCTTTCATTTGCTGTGAGGATGAGGGGGAACGATGATGAAAACAGGGGAGGAAGAGGAAGTGGAAGAGGATGACGGAGCAAGAGAGAGAAAGTGAGGATGAGGATGATGATGATCTTTAATTTAGGGTTTATTTCAATTTAGTCCCTAAAAGATTCTTAGATTAAGGATTTAGGGTTTTAATTGTACAACTCATGCTTTTTCAAGGGTTTAGGGTTTAAGGTTTAGGGTTTATGATTTAGGGTCTAGGGCTTGGGGTTTAGGGTTTTAGGGATTTTAATATTTTTAAGGACTAAATTGAAATGTTTGAAAGAGTTTTGGAACACTTTAAAATTTTATTTTGAGGATTTGGGATTAAAATGAATGAAGATGATGAAAAAGAGGGGGAATTGAAAATAATGGGATAAAATTTGAAGCCAGGGACCTATTTGACAACACACAAACTTTTTTTATTTTTAAATAATAATGCTGATATGACGCATAATAATGTTGATGATGTTGATTTTGTTGTTGAGAGGGTTTTTGATTTGTGGGGCTTGATTTTGGAAAAATTTGGGGGTTTTGATTTGTTTGTAGTGTACTAGAATGAAAATTGTAGTTGAATATAGGGATTTTTTGATAAATCATAGATGCTCATTTGTCTTTTGAGGTTCTAAGGACTATTTTGATAAAGATCATAAACTTTTGGGATTAAAGTGTAATTAAATAAGGACCTATTCAAAAGAAATCTTATGAAAAGGAGAAAAATCTATAATATTAGAATTCTAAAGACCCTTTTATAATTAATTCTTTATGTTTTGATCCCTTTTAGTAAAGGGAAAGGACTTAAACGCATAAGAGAAGACTTTTTGGGAGATTTTTGTCATTTTAACTAAATTTGCCGTTAAATCCTAACAGAAAAAAACCTCAGGGTACCAAATCGCTAACGGAGCAAACCACGGGGTACCACAATGCAAAAATTTTTCTTTCAGGGTACCAAAGGGGAACCGCCCCTAACCACAGGGTACCAAATTGCAATTTACCCATTTTTTTTTGGTGAATAATTGATTCAATTTATATTACTGTGATAACAACTTTGAGAAACTTAGGCTCAGTTCGTTTGCGTTTTGATTATAATCTGTTCTGATTATAATCATAATAAACATGTTCGTTTACGTTTTTTTTCTGATCAAATTATAACCATGATTTTTTTATAATCAAACACACTCAATTACACTTATACCCCTATATATACCTATAATTACCTATACTTTAATACAATCAATCATTCATCACAAGGGTAAAATGGTCATTAACCTCAATAATGGGCTAGTTTGTAATTATTCATTTTTGTGTTGAGCTAAATTGTTATTTTGCCAAAATAATTTATTATGGAAATTAATATTTTAACTTCTCTCGTCTCTCTCATCTTTGTAAAATAATTAGTTCCTAAACAATCACTAACCAAACCAGCATGTGTTTAATTCATCCCCATTAAACAAAAATCATTCGACAAGGATATGTTCAATTCATCCCCATTAAACAAAAATTGTAGTCCAATTCATTCTGATTCAGATTCAGATTCTGGATCTGGTGGATCTGGTTCTTCGATCTCTCATTGTAAGAATAACTACGAAGACGCTTTGGATTGCCTGAAGAATACGTTTGATGCGTTTCATGCCTTCTTCTTCTTCTGAATGCTCTTGTTGGTGGCATGGAGGATATTAACACGCTCGCAGCGGATTGCGTGGTCCTCTGTTGATGCTGCTGCCAGTGCTTGATCCTCCAGATCTTCGTCTTCGCTCTGCTCAAGCTTCCTCACAAAATGATCCGCAACACCACTCGATTCGCCAAGAGAAAGCTTAATCGAACAAGAAATCACTCACATCAGAAACATTAATGGAGTACTCGCGTACACAACAGATTATGGACGAGATTGCCAGAATCAACGACCATGATTACTGTAATAACTGTTTTAGGGTTCCAGATAAGGATGATGATGGTGGAATTGGAGGCAATGATGATTGTATGGAGGAAGTGGAGAGAGTGATCACAGAGTTTTACCAAAAGGGAGACACGAGAGACACGAGAGAGAGAGAGACACCAGGGAGAGAGAGAGAGAGAGAAGATGAATGGATTATGTGGAATTTAAGAGAAATTTCGAGTCCGCCTCTGCTTTTCCATTCTCTCTCATCTACTGCGAAACGGTGCACCATTTTCTTCGCTGCTGCACCAAATGTTGGGCACAAATTGTACATTTTAGTCCGTTTGGTGCACCATTACATAGGCCAAAATTCATTCGGTGCACCAAATCAAATAATCACCCCCCCCCCCACTTGCACATGAAAATAATCAAGTTTTCACGCTTTTCAAGGCAAACAGTAACATATTTGATTTTTTTTCAAGCAACAATCATATCCAAACACATTTTGATTATAATAAAATCACACCTTACTTTTTCTAAATTTTTCTTCCATTTATACCCCTATACAATTTATCAATTTCCTTACTTTTTATCCACCTACCACAATCATTACATACTCATTTTAATAATTTCACACCAAATAATCAACAATCATCCAAACACCACTACAAAAATAATCAACTTTGATTATAATCACACTACGATTATAATCAAA
>QANZ01052092.1:57309-96637 GCA_003254925.1 Chamaecrista fasciculata | reverse complement strand
TTGGGTAGAGAAAAAGTGTGGGAGTAGAGTCCTGTCTACTTCTTTGTGTAGAAGTTGTAGACTCAAAAAGGCGAGTATTTGACCGTTGTATCCTGGGGGTGACGCGTCCGTGTACCACTACACCGGGGTTATAGACAAAGTTTCTACCCGTGGAGGGCGTGAATTACCTTAAAGAAAGCGAGATATCCGTGCCTCGGCCAAATACCACGCAGTCCGTCTTTACTAATATTTTTATTTCTTGTCTATTTTTTTCTTATTTTCTCTTGTAGTCCCAACATAATCATTTGACATTGTGTATGTGGCATCAATAGTTTGAGCTATGAGTCTATGATATGACAATGTTTAGACAATTTTATAATAATTTATCACTGAAATATAATCAAGTAAAATCACCCCAACTGGACTGGAATCTTTGTTCTGATATTTAATGTTGGTGATCATACTTTGCGTGTCCTCAATAGTACTGTTTAGATATTTAAACTGTAATGGTATAATAGTCTAGTAGATTATTATGGGTTGAATCCCGTCTTAACCTACTATACACTCCATTTTAAGATTAAATTATACTAAAATCTCCGAAGTGTTAAGGTTGGAGCAGAAAATATTCATGAATTTTCAATTTTGCTAATTAAGAACTCCTAAATAGCCTATTTTTTTTTAAAGCTCAAATATACTATTCAATAAAACTAATCGGTCTATCAAGTTTCAAAATTTAAAGATCTTAAATGTACGAAATTGAAAAACTCTTAAAATTCACAAGTGTTTTCTACCTTCGACTGAAAACTCAGGAGCTCTTAATACAATTTAAATTTTTATGTAACCCATTTACTTTACTTTTCTTTTTATATAATACACTAAAATCATATATATATATATATAATATTCACTTTCAGTTCTTTTATAAAATACGAAGAACTCTAACTGGTGAGGATTGACATATAATCAAACAACTTAAATTCTTAAATAGCATTGTACAGTGAGGATCAAACCAGGTCCATCAAGTGATCCGTTGAAAGAGTTGGGTCTAGGTTCAATAACTAATTTACAAGGCTAACCAAAAAGCAGCTTTTTTTCATTCTATTATAATTATGGCATGGGCCATGGACGAAAGAATTGAGCATAATGTTACCTTTCCCTCTTATTATAAACAAGTATATGCTCTACAACTACAGTGGAAAAATCGTCCAGAGAAATTGCGAGCTTCTACAAAATCTTCTCCATCATCTCTCCCCATTCTCTAATATCCAATGCAAGTTAACTAATCAGCATTGGCTATGCATATTATCTATATCTAGTCTATGGTTACTTTTTTAGAAAGAAATGAATGGCAAAAGAGATTCAAAAAAATTCCACAATGCCAGTTATAGTGACTGGAGGATTGAAGTCAATGCGACTCGCTTTGCCCTGCGTATGCAGCTCAGGCAACGTGTTGGCTTCCTTCGCTGCTACCCCTTCTGCAGTCCATAAAGTGGCATGAGGCCACGAGTTTTTAGAGACTATCTTCTCACCTTCCACAGAACCCGGAAAAGCTTCCAATGCAGCCATTTTATCTGAGAAGAGCAGCGCTTTCAACTCCACCGGGACCTTTTCATGCAAGAATGCGCCATAGTCCGCCACGGCTTTCACACCATGACCTCTCTTGTGGGCAAGAGTCACATGGGCTTTCGCAAGATTCCCTAAATGATTGCCTTTAAGAAAAGCTTCAACCTTAGGATTCTCTGCAGCTAACTGCATAGGTAAATAGAATTTTAACTGGATGAGATGATGTTCTTCTAATTTGTTATATTGGTTTTCTACAGAAAATAACTGCAGAAGAAATCATACACCATGGAAGTTTGGGATGCAAATTTTGTTATAGAAAAAAGAAAACAAGAGGGACAGGGGCTGGGGGATGAACGGATAATTGCCCGAAAAATTTGTTGTGCATGCCTCTGATATGCATAGTTAATTTCCACATGGCAACTTCCAAATGAAACTTATACTTAGCCCAAACCCTCGGTCACATTAAAAATAAAACATAACGAGGAATATTATGCTTTAGCAGCATTAGCAAACATACTCATATAAAGAGTATGTTATAAGGAATGAGTCATAAATCTTCCTCTAAATGGAACTCAGAAATAATCTAATCAATAAGAACCAGAGCTACCACCTGAACTGTAACTTCTAAATAATGAAAATGTCATGAGAATAGAGTTTTCACTTCTCAAAGACTTCATGCATTGTTGAAGTGTAGTGATTAAAAATCAACAAAAAAATGTGTTAAGAAAACAAGCAAAATTAGTTACCAATTATCATATTCAGTAAAAAGACCCAAAGGCAACTAAGGGAAGAGTAGAGACTTTACTTACCTTCTTTAGGACACCTTGAATTTCAGTAACAGGTAGACTGACAGCAGCAAAAACAATGGTTCCAAATTTTCTCTTCTCAGTGTCTGGTGGTGTGTAATCACCCTTTGCAATGTTCCTTAATTGTTCCAAGACTGACTTGACAGCAACCTCAAATGGAACCTGAAGATGTTGTGAGAGCAAACAATAGCAGTTTAGACTTTAGAATGCAATTTTTCGTTTTAAGTTTTTAATTGTAAAAACCAATCACTAGGATGACTTGAATTGAAAATTTTGACTAGATACTGACCTGAATTGAATTAATATACTCGGAATTTTCAAAAAGAATGACCCGTAATTGTTTCTCCCACTTGGTCCATTCTTCTTTGTAGGCTCCCTTGGTAGATTCTAATCTATTACAATAATGATCAGTTTAAGACTTTCATAATCTCAGTTCAAATTCCAAAGAAAAAGATATAAAATAATTAACATAAAAGAGATCACATGATGCCACTGATACTTCAATTATGGTTATATAATCACCCTAAGATGGAAAAAGTTTAGTGCATTGTAGCACAAGGAACATCGGTGATCAAGGGAGTACATACACAGTCACATGTAGCAACACTTTCAAAAGCTGAACAATCTAAAGAGAAGATCTCAAGACTTCAAAACCCAAAATTTTGTCTGACTAATGGTAGAAACAGAGATATGAGACTAAAGGTCTTGATTTAAATACAAGCAGAAAAGAATCAGTTGCTTCAACTCAGTAACACAACTTCCAGAAGTATGATAATCTGATAACCAGCAACGTCCACATATTTATTGATTTTCTATCATACCTTTGTCCAAGACTCTGATATCAGTCAGGCCAAAAAAGAAAAAACTATTTGATATCAGTCTACAGTAAACAGAATGGTGTCTCAATACATCTATTTATTCAAATCTTAAATAATCACATTATAATATCTATACTATCTAATAAATAAAGATTAAAAGAATTAAAAAAATGCTCCACTTGACAATATGTTCAAATTCTGAAAACAAGAATTGTAATTATATCCACAGATGCAAGTGAAAGTCACAATATTGACCTTCCATGTCTCTTAGTGTGAAGATTATATAGATTTATGCCCTCCTCCAAAATGGACTGCACTGGTTGGGGAAGGGGGTTCCTGCAGATTGGGGAAAACATAACATGAAGTAAGCTGATGAGAGCATCTATTTCAAAATGTTTTACTGAACTCTTTGTTGACAATGAAATTTTGATCTTATAAAAGCAATACTTCAAAAAGAAAGACAGAAGGCAGATATGAGAAACAGCAGTCACATATACAGATAGTCATTGGAAAGAGAAAACAACTATTCCAGGGAAAGTGAAAGCAAAAAGGGACAAGAGTAATTAACTATGTTGTATTTCTGGTTCTGGTAGTTCTGTTCTAGAGATATAATTAGCTATAAATCTTGCCTCCAGTTTCTAGAGATGTACAATGGTTCCAAGCAAAATCCATTTTCACTTTCGTTTAAAGAGCTGACAGACAACACTCCAATAGCACAGTAAAAGATAGAAGTGAAGATTGGAGAAACGGAACTTTGCTTCCCATCTAGCTGATTTTTTTCTTTTTTCTTTTTTAATGAACATTTGTATAACTTTTGATTAGTCTACCTACTTAACCTATAAAATGTTGCAGTCTGCACCAAATAAATATAATTTTCAACAAATTATTAGAAAACAAAAGTTCAAACAGCATATGCACAGGATAGACTTATTGAATTTTAGTAAAAATTGAATAAACCTAGCTGTGTATTATTATATACTAGAAAAGCTCCTCCATAGTTCAACCAATCGGCATTACTGAGATGCAATAATAAAAAATAGCTCCTGAGCCAAATTTAGGAGCACATATCATCTTCCTCACAAAGAGATGATCAAAATATTCCTATCCAATAAACACCATGAAATTTTACCCTTTGGCTCTAGATAAAAAGCCAATGAGTCTGGTGGTTAAAATATTTTATACATGTTAAGATATTAAAATAATTTAATAGTACATTCATATTTATGATTTTTTTTAATATTTTTTGTGGTTATCGATTAGAAAATTGATAAAAATAAGTTTTATTAAAATTTCTCCAAGTTTGACTGTATGGGAATTCAACTATCTGCAAGGTCTGGGGATGTAAACTAACTTATATACCCACTCAAGTCTAGGTGTGGGAATTCGACTATCTGTAGGGTTTGGAGATGTAAAATAACTTTTATACTCTGCTCAAGTTTGGGTTCAAGTAACCTACCCATATTTTACCCATGATCATCCTACTAGTATAACAGGGTAATTCACTGTAAATGATTAAGATACAACAGTTGGAGGAAGATCACACACCCTCCAAGATAGACATGGCCAAAACATAAAAGGAAAGGAAAGACCAAAATATACACCTAAACATGCAACGAAACACCCGATCTCTTTGCATAAATAGTTCAAAAGGAAAATGAACCATGAACAGTGTATAGAGTACTAATACTGATGATGAAAAGGAAATACCTATCTGACTTTAACAAAGGCATCTTGACAAGTGAGCCGAAACGCTCAACTAGTTCACTCTCAAACTCTTTACGACTCTGAAAAACATGACCGAAAATTGTTTAAAATTATTGAACCATATTGCCTACAAAATGGAGCTGTAAAGAGAGAAACATCATACCTTGCCATCATAAAGATGATAAAACATTAGCAGCACGTAGCCGGCATTTGGAGATGATTTGTCAAGATTTCCCTAGAAAAATTTGAATACAAATAGGTATAGCAGAAGGTGATTAGATTTTTGGAGCAATCAGGACATAGATGTATATCCATAAAGACGACATATACCGGATGATTAACTCGCTGAAGCACACGGAACATGAAGACAGCCAATGCATCCAGGGAATATGGATTAGAGTCAGTTCCTACACAATATAACATCAAGAGGAACATATTAGAAGTATGAAACTAATATACTAGTCATGCTCACTATCAAACATGTAATTTAACAAACTTTAAGACCATTTGACAAAATGATGGATCTCTAGTGATCCATACATACAAGAGAAGGAAGAAGAGGGCTCAAGAGGGTCTTAACTCTTAAGTCAAACGGCCCAGGGACTAATGGCCCAATCAAGTCTATTAGTCAAGAAGGGAATGCTGTTTTGGGTAGGGGTAACTGTTTCTGTGTGCTGGCTGTGAGTGTGCCAGAGGCAGCAGCTAGGGAGTTATTTGATTAGGGTTTTGGTAAGTTTTCGGCAGGACTTGGTAAAGGTCATTTTGGGAAAAACTTGGCCTCTCGAAAGCCAAGGTGTTCGTGTTTTCCTTTGTTATTTTCCTGTCTTGTAATGGTGTTTTCTGCATATCTGAGGCATCAATTTATCCTATATCAGAGAAGGTTCTGTCATAAAACGAATAATTTCTAGAAGCAAAGATCTCACAGAATAGTTTTCGGAAAAATTAACCAATTAAAAGATAATAACTAATTTTATTACATCACATGTGATTGAATATATAATAATAAGCATAAGCACTGTCATAAATCTAATAAAATTTTATTATAAATTAAGTTCATAGACTTTAACACAAAAAAAAAGAAAAACTCTGAAAAAAGTTTCAGAAATAAATATTCTATCAAGTTATACTTTCAATGAAAGAAATCAATCTTATCCTTGAGAGTATTTTGGTCACCTTTTGATTTCAAGGCTGACTGTGTCTATGTTTCCTTATAGAAGGAAGGACTGTGTAATAAGCTATTTCTTAGGGAAAGGGAGAGTAATTTACCCAAATTATCAATAATGGATACACATTCCTAAAACTACAATACGAAGTATTAATAATAGACACAGTCAATACAAATGGTTTCAGGATTGCAGCAGATATAACCTTCAGATTCAGGCACAACTGGAACAGCAGAGGCTCTAGTTCTGTGACACATATCTTCTATCTGCATATTTAACACGATAGATTTGATCAATGTAAAACAATATTGATAAGCAGATAATATGCTAGTCGATGAGGAAAAATGTAGAAAAATAAGTCGTAATACATTGCATAATTTTTTCAGAAAAACAAAAAACCTTTCAACTTGTTGCGCTGTTAGCCCCTAAATTTTAAATGGAGCTACAACAGATTAACATAAAAAGAATGCTTTTAAGACGAGTTTATGACTAAAATATGTTATTTTAGAAGCACTGAAACTAACTTCAGCTATATTTAAACTAAATATTTAAATGATATTATCAAAGAGATGGGTGAAAACAATAGTAAATCATGTCATAAAATTCTAATCAACAAACTAACTGAGAAGTCCCTCTTTAACTTGTACTCTATTGTCATGGACAATTAAAAATTACCTTTGCCCACCAAAAGATATTTTTCATTCAAAGGAAAAAAGGGAGGGGAACAAATAAACCATATCATGATCATAAATTCAATACATCATATCACGATTCATGGTAAAAGATAGGGTATTAACTTGTCTCCAGACTTCTTCATTTGGTGCATTCTTGTCAGCAAGCATTATAGAATATGGCTTTTTCCGGCGTTCATCTGCCACCTTCTGCCAATACTTTGCTGTTGTTGGTATGCAAACACAACAACATATTAGTTATGTGAGCAGAAGTGAAATTGATAAAGAGATATACTTAGTCAAGCATCAGAAGCATAATAAAAACCTTTTAGTATAAGGAATAATTGCTTTCCTGACAAGATCAATGAATACTAATTTCTACTTTTTATCATCTTTCTCTACTAATGGGGAAAATGAAGACACAAATTTGAAGCATGTTGATAACAGCTTTGCAAGAAATACCATTTCCAATATGCTTTCTGTATAAAAGTTTTACCTTTAACCAGGTCACCCATGAGACTGTGAATCGGTCGATCATCCCCAAATCCACCTGGGGTAGCTAGCAACTCCTTGCAAAGAGCAGATTTTGCAGATCCAGGAATTCCTGGAAAAGAAAGAGAAGATTTGGGTGGGTGGGGGGTTCCATTTATTTCATCAATTAAAAATTAATTTCAGTGCACAGAAAGGGTTCGTGAGATAGCAAAGCAGCCAACAAATAAATAGTAAAGAACATTTATCTACTAGTTCATCCACAGTAGTACCAGTGAAGGTCTATTCCAAATATACAATCCAAATTTTCTTTTCTACTTCCAAATGCTTGATCGAATTTTCAATCTTAAAATCTCTAGAACGAGAAGACTAGCAATAATATCTTTTTGTTAGGAATTCCTATGAGCTGAACAAACATGGCTAAAAGAAACCGGCAAAATAATTACCAGGAAAGAATACGATCAACCCTTCATGTTTTGGAACAGTGTCTGTGACAGATGTAGTAGACCTTGGTGATGCTGTTTCCCGTTCAGCTTCAAGGTCACCCTCTTCATCATGGCCTTCCTGAACAATGGCCATAAAATCTTCGGTTCTTACTAAACTACCTGCAGAACCTACTAGCGCTTGGTTTTGTGGACTGCGTTTTGCAAACTGTTCAAGGAAAGGTTCAGCTTCACTGAGATACACTGATGATGAGAGTTGTCTATTTCCATACTTCCTTCTTATATACACAGCCCTGTAAGCAGAGAAAAGAGTTTTTATCTACTTCACCACGTCCAGGAATATAGGTAAGCAGAAGAATACAGAGAGGCAACTCTAAACAGAATGACAAGAATATAGCTATGGGTCATAGAAAAGAATATCTAAAATAAAGGTTAATAATCCAAGCATTACCATTCGTCAAGCATCTTGCTTAGTTCTTTCTGTTTTCCTGCTGAGGTACCCCAATTTTTCATCTGCCTGCAGAATTTACAAAATAAGAATAGTAAGTTACTCTTCATACAAGCTTGGGACTTGCTAACATGCAAATGTTACAAGTTTTAATCTTTTATTAGAGTATTATTGCCACAACAGAGAGTAACATGTCAAAATTCCCATTTTCCACATTGCAACATCAATAATTGATGAAGACAAACTGCATTATGCTTTTTGAGAGATTGAAACATATATTATACTACTAGTGGCTTTGCATGCCCAGTTTTGAAGTTTTAAAATTATAAAAAAATAAAAATAAAACTATTCAAGAAAATAGATATTACTTTTTTTATATTTTAAAATAATAAAATTATGAAATTGTTATTTAATTTTTTGATGATATTTTATCATTCTATTGTTTTTATTTTGTTTTGATATAATATACCAGAAGCAGTGGGATTGTAGGAAGATACTTAACTTTTTATGTCAACATTTATTTTAGTATATAATTTGTCAAACCGACGATTAGAAGGCCCCAAAGCCATATGTGACATGTCAGTATGATTAGCCTTAAAAAAGGAGACTAGTAAAAATGAAGAAACTTGTAGCTAAATGCATATTTTCAGGATACTATTAAAAAAGTTATTGTGAGAAGACACTTAAACTTTCAGTATTTTATGTCAACATTTATACAGTTTAGAAACCATTCTTGAACCTTGAATCAAAAACATGTTGAGGTAAAATGCCTGTCTAAGAACAATGAGTTATCTCAAATCTCCAATCCTCGGGAATATATTTTAACTATATGTAATGCGGATAGGTGATTACCCATTCTTCACTTTGTCAAGGAAAATACAGCAAAATGAACAACTATATTTTACCTTGTCCTATAGACTATTTATCTAGTAGAACCTACATAGAACTTACCTAAGGTAGTAAGCCTTGTAAGCACCTGGTCCTTCTTTAAACAGAGTTGACAAACCATTTCGAATCAAAAAGGTTCGCATCTGGAAAAGAACCCAAAATGAGCATAATAGAAAAGAACAAATAGCATCGTGTATCAAATATTAGAAAAAAATTATCAGCTACAGAATGATGATGCATAAAATTAATACATTAGTCAGTCTTACTAAGACATTTCCACAAGGATATGTACCTTATATGTAAGAAATTTCAATTTGACCATCAAGTTTGCATCTTCATCCGCCAAGTCATTTTTAGAGCTGCTGGTACCATTTTCAACCACACTGTCATTGTCCTTAAAGATTTCACTCGATATCTCCTTATTTTCCTTGAATAAATTGATATCAACAAAAAATCCTGAAAAAGTTGAGTGTGACAAATTGAATAACAAACAGCATATATTAAATTTGCAGATTTCAAAATGAAACACAATCATTTTTTCATGCATTAACATTTTTCTACCGCATTTTACAGTTCAAGCTAGAAGCCAGGGTCAATTTTGATAGTAGTTTATGACAGACGAATATAGTATACCCCTCATGTCCCAAAATTCCTTGATATTTTAAGTCTAAACCTAAAAATTATAATATGCTTAAATGTTTAAAGGACATCAAAGGATTAAGTAACCATCTTCCTACTCTTCAATGTAAAGTTGGAACAGCTTATTCTATATGAACTCATATCATTTTCCAATCACTAACTTCATAGTAACTCCTGACAAACTAGGAACCAATATTAAAGCACGCAGACTAGCCGTGTTCACTTTATTCAAGCCTTAATTCATCCCAAAAAAGCCTTTGGAAATATAATGCACTTGAGATCTTTTATTGGTCAGGCATTGTCACAGATAGTGTCCTTTCAATTAGAAACTTTTATTCCAAATACAATATGATAAATCAACATGTTTATGTTGTTATCTCCGCATTTTTGTATACAACCATTAATATTTCTAGATCGAAACTAAAAACTCCTAAACAACACAACTAAGGCAACAACCACTACATATAAATAATATATCAATAGCTTTCCAGCTTTGAACAGAATCATTTGATGACATATTTAATGGGACATAGACTGGATTTTAAAAAGAAAATGAAAAAAATATTCACCTCGATAGAGCGGCCATAATCCTGGCCTGTGCCTGAAAATGTGAAAGTTTTTGTACTTAGTCAGTTACAAAAGGAATGCATAGTAATAATAAAAAATGAACAGGTCCTTCTATATATTTCACCATTAACACCATTAACTAATGCCACTTCAAACTCCCATATAACGCCTTATAATGAACATGTTGGCATGGGGGAAAATGAGAGCTTGCCACATCAAATATGAGGGAGTTTCAAGCGGCATATAAAGTAAGTGTTAACAAAATGACATATGTCCTGTAATGTGAAAGTTTTGAAAGTTCATAAAACCTTATACAAGTGACCCCGAGATCAAGAGGTGTTTCTGCATTTTTTCAATAAAGAAAATGAAAAGGATCTGACAGCAAGATTTTTTTTATTTTTTTACAAACTAAGGAGCTAACAGTCAGGGAGAAAATCATGAAAAGAATACCTCATCTCTTTTTGGTATCGTCGGAAAGCAGAATCACTGTGTACATGAATAACCATTCTGTAGAAAAGGTTATCACGAGTCATGGCGTCTATGTTATGGAAGTTATGGTAACATTTGAATGCAGCAGGGAAGCGTTTTTCTCTCATCAACCGAACGACTTCCTGAGTGTTAGAAGTCAAGAGTTGATTAATTAGAGTTAGTTGTTTGGTATGTGTTAGCTAGAATATTAAATGAGGTAGGTGAAGTTGAGGTCTTTAAATATGTATGCAAATGCCATTGTAATGAATAAAATCCAATCTTATTCAATGAAATATAATTTCAACATGGTATCAGAGCATTTTGATCCTGGATAAATTTTTTCTCCATTTATTCTAAAATCTCTGAGCTACTGTGAGAAGTGGTTTAGGGTTCTCTCTATTTCTGTCATAGTCTCAGCAGCCTTTAGGACTGCACCTTAGGGCCCATAATTTCTGGTCATCCATTAGTGTCACCGCCATCATAGGAAGGAAGAGGAGGTCCCGATCGGCCGTTCCCCGAAGTCCGGCGTCATTCTGTGAAGCCACCGTACTGCTCACCGGTCATTCTCGCCGCTGTAGACGACCTATTTGCGGCGACCCCCAACTGTGGTCTAGAGGTTTTGGACGCTGTTAGTGACCCTTTTTGTTGAAGATAGGGTTTTGTTGCATTTTGTTAATGACTCTGAATTTGTTTCTTGTTTCTTACAGTCCAGTAGTTCCTGAGACTAGGTTAGGAAAAAATTGTTTTTCTTCCCCTATTTGAAGGTTTCTATATGATTCAAGCCTTAATCCCTAATTTCCAGTTTGATGGACACTTTTTTAAATGACCTCTGAGGTTTTAAAAAGAGTACAAGCTCTAGATAAAGAGAGCCCCTGAGACTCGAAAAAGAACACAAGTCATCACTATTTTAACGGCCTCTGAGGTTCTAAGAAGGGTACAAGCTCTAGTGAAGAGAGCCCTGAGACTCGAAAAGAACACACGCCATCACTATTTCATGGCCTCTGAGGTTTCCAAGAGGAGTACAAGCTCTAGTGATAAAGAGAGCCACTGAGACTCCAACAAGAACACAAGCCATCACTACTTCTGTCCAACGAACACAAGCTGTCACTATGAGATTTTTATATTTTGGAATATCTTTGTAACAAGTTGGGCATAATTAGAATCTATGCTCCAACTTGAGGGGGAGTGTTAGAAGTCAAGAGTTTATTAATTAGAGTTAGTTGCTTGATATGTGCTAGCTAGAATATTAAATGGGGTAGGTGAAGTTGAGGTCTTTAAATATGTATGCAAATGCCATTGTAATTGTAATGAATAAAATCCAATCTTATTCAATGAAATATAATTTCAACACTGAGGAAGTTTAATATCAAAGCTATCACTATTAATTGAAACCAAAGGTGCTTGTACCTACTAAGATAGAAGGCAACATAAACTACAAAAGAAAATAATGTGAAAATGTCAACACTCAGGAAATGGAGACCTTTTCATCATCACATAAAGTAAGGTAATAGTAATTGATGGTTAATTAACTCAAGAACTAGAAAGGATAATGTGTGTCAAAACCTTTTTTTCTTTTTCCATAAGAAAACATTAGACAGAAGAAAGACATGAGCTACATGATTTGACCATTTATTTTAAAGCCATTGTATACCAACTCACATATGGTGGCAAAAGAGCACATGGAAGTTTATAATGAATATTGAATAGTGCTCAAAAAATTGCCACATGTAAAATTATGACTTAAGAAAGAGTCTAGAGTCTAGACCGACCTGCAGTTTCCTAGTTGAATAGTCTGCAGGATGGGCTTGTAAAAACTTTGAAAGAACAGATCTGTCTGCATTTCTTGAATAAACATCAGCACCATCAGGCCCAAACCAGTCTGAGTGGTCAGGGCAGAAAGAACTGCCAACACTATCAAGAAGCGCTTTTATTTGCTGCAAATAATTCACAAAATTACCTCATAAATCACCTTAATCAATGCGATAGCAAGGCTTCTAATAGATAATAGAAATCGCGTAGTTTATGATGTACCTGCTTTTCATTAGACCTATTGGCAGCACAAATTTCTCTTAGACTAGGTCCAAAATCTAGGCCAACTGAAGGAGAAAAAATATTCATAAGAAATTATGAAATCGGATCACATATATTCTGAATAGCAATTATAAGGGCCAAATCAACAATATCAACTTGCAAAAGGGCACTGTATACAATTTATTCAACCAGTGATGCTGAGCTTTGCCATATCCAATTATATTCTCCCAGGTAGAGATGAAATTGGCATGGAAAAATATTATTGATAAATAATAAACAACAAACATATCAAGGATTTCAATAAAGCAAACGCCACAGTAACAAACACATGATACATTAAAAAAAGCGAGAAGCATACCTCCATCAGCAGGAGGAGGAGGGAATTCATTTAGAACTTTTTCCATAAGGTTTGAGCTCTCACAACTGACAATACGAGCCACAAGACCCTCTAAGATTTCACCTTGGGCTTTTACATGATCCTTTGAGCCTGCATTGATTTAAAGATGTGCAGAAACACAGTGAATTCAACAAATAGTTCACATGAAGAGAACAAGGCTGTTAGTTGATACTACCACCAAAAGAACTACTCAACATGTTGAAAATTGAAAAAAAAAAAATATTTCGATTGAAATATAAACTTAACAAAATGAAATGGAAGTTATAAACCACTTCATTTCCAAACATTCCATAAAATTCAACACAAAAAAAGTAAAGGACAATTTCAGAAAATCAATTGAAGATAATAATGATAATAATACCAACAACAAATAAACAAACAACCACCAAAAAACAACAAAAGGTACTCACAATCCTTAACTCACAGCTCTATAATCTGAGTCAGCATGGCTAAAGTAGGAACAAGTGAAAATAATTTCTAGTAGACAAGTTATATAAAGCCTTTCTACCTATATTATGAAACCTAAGAGGTCTTAAAGAACATTTCCTCAAAAGCTAGTTGTTGAGTAAAAATAACTGATGTACTATGACACCAGACATCTCATTCTACTCGATGTGAGACTTAAGCATCTCATACCACCCAAGTCCCTATCATAACACTACCCTTGGATAACCAATGTATTGATGCCTATACTATGCAACACTTGGCCTTTCACGGATCAAAACCTTCATAGGTTAGAATCCTTTGTAAGTAGCGTTCTTTATACTGCCAACTAATAAGCTTTGATAACAATTAATGAAACCCAAGTGACCTTGAAAAACCCTCTTTTGAGGAGGGAGAACCAAGGCACTTAGTAGTCCACCAAACAACCTATACTGTTCTACATTAGACATATTACTCAAATCGTCATCATATACCAACTTCAAGATTTTTATATTTTTATTAAAAACAAAACTTCAGGTGTTTGAGATACATTACCAGACTACACTTAAAAACCATACCTGGTATGGATATATCTGCAATTTCATCGAGAGCCTTACATACAGAAGTCGCAGTACCCTCTTCACATAAGGCATCAAAGGCAGCAAAGAAGGATGAAGCTGATTTCCTACATTTACATAGAGATAAGTGGAGCAGAAAAATCGTTATGTTATTACATAATTCAGTCAATCTAACTTGATGAGAAAAATACAAGTCAAGATGTATTGCTTTAAATAACAGAGTGAAAAATTGACAATAATAAAATAAGAATTTTTTAACAGCATGAATTATATGGCAAATAAGAAAAAATTGTTTCACAATGACCATCTGCATTAGCGGTAAACAAATGCTTGTCCAAGGAATGAATAACTACCTATGCCCCACAACAAAAAAAGAAAGATATTGATCCAACCAACCTATCAATTGTCCAAAATAGTGTTTTAAAAGCAAGTCTAGTCATTATGGTATTGCCAGCATGTGTTAGATTTGTATACATGTTATATTTAAAATATCATGTACAATGTGTTAGGTAATTCAGCCCTAAATTTTCACCTTGTTGAAAACAACCACACGTTGTTTGTAGGTAGGCGCCATTTTCTGCAAAAAGCAATTATCTCAGGAGTTGAATAGAACTTTGGCTTCCCATTACCCAGTTCAGTGACTGCTGTAACTACCACTGCTCAGAACAAGAAATCCAATGAATCTATGGTACAAAATAGTCTTATCCAACTCTATGCAGAAAACAACTTTTGAAAAGCATTATGAATAGGAAGCATACTTTGCTTACTAAATAAAGGAGAACGTTTACATGTACAAACTAACTCAAATGCTACTGTAAAAATTATCGGTCTTTTCAAATCCTAGATAAAAGTCCAGATTATTGCAGCTTTCAGTTACACCAGAAGTAAGGAATGCAGATCAGACAACTGTAGCTGTTAGTCTGTTACCAGAAGAACTACAACATTCTTAGACTATGATATGAAAAAATAAATGTTTGAAACCACAAACTTGAAATTTGCAATCGTGGCTATAACTACTGTTTAGTGTCTGCATCAGTAAAATATCGCCTACAATTCAGAATCTATACCAGAAGCAGAATAACTTGACTTCAATTAAAATCCTATACACAATCTTTTGACTGAGTTTATTTTAAAAGTGAAAGTCATTCCTTTTCCTTCAATGATTTATTACATGAAATACCAAATAGAACAAAACACCAAGAAATTCTTTAACAAATAAAATGAAAAATTAGTTTACCATAATCTTCATTCGGGCGCTGTCCATGGTCTCCAAGAACAGCAGTTACTAGTTCCATTGATATGCACATATGGTTTCTCTGAAAGAGAAAATGATAATAAGGTTCATTAAACGTGAATTAAAGCTATGAAGGTAATATCTAGTGACTAAAACCATAAGTAGAAATAAGATTTACTAATAATACTAGGCAAAGTGAATCAACACTAGAGATGCATGAGCTCAAAAGTAAATGCCATTAGAAGGAGAAAAGACATGAGACATCAATTAAATGCAGAGAGAATGCAAGTATGTAAATTTCCAAAAGCAAGAAAAACAAAACAAAAAAGCATCATAACCATTTATGTAAAAGCTATAAATTCACCAGCAGATCTTGGACACCAATTATAAAACAGGTCCTAAATTTCACAGATATACCATGTAAAGCTCTCATAGGACATACTTGAGCAAAATTTTAAAACTGAAATTCTATTTTTTTAAAAACTTCTACATATATATTAATTTCATCCTAGGAGATATTTTGGTAAATCTACCAAAGAAGCTTATGAAGTGCTAATATCTTTTATCTTTTTCCCTTTTCACTTAGAATGTCACCTCAAGAAACTCATTGAATTCAGCTTGTTTTTTTGATGCTTCAGTTCCCCAAGCCTCACGAAACATCCGTCCAAGAACAAATAAGCCCACGGCAGTATATCTGTGCCAGATGAACTAACATTACAAATTAAAAAGAAAAGAAAAAAATATATAGCAAGACAATTTGGAAATTGCAGTAATATGGTATAGAACCAAAGGTACACCTTAGAGAACCCTCTAAGTTTAACTCAATATGCTCAATAAATTCAAGCAATAATAATAGAGTGAATAAAACAAGGGTGAAAAGCTTGATATTCCTCCAAACAATCCAAAGCTTTTTTAAATAAACTAATTTTAGTATCAACAGCTCAAAAATCCGTCTAAAGTAGCAAGGATAATTGCCATATACAAAACTTCAGGCGGCAATTGGCAAGGCTACAAAACCAGCTTTTAGGTCAGAATCATCAACATCAAAAGATGGAAGGTGCTGGTGTGTGACAGCAGTGGTTTGGAGATACAGGAAAAGTTAAGGATTTTCTGGTCAAGTCGGACAATGAGTACACTGAATTAAAGCAAAATTTGGTTGCTTGAAGATATTTAAAAAGAAAGAAAAACAAATCAGGCCAAATGATGGTGCAGGAATTTTGAAGTCAGGCTCTGATAACTCTCAAATAAATTTCTCAAATATTTTCAATGAATCTAGTCAACAAGAAAAGGATGAATAATACAATAGTTCAACAGGCCTATTTATAAGTATATTGGCTACAAAATTGCAGCACAAATGAAATTCTAACAAGACTAAGCTTCTAATAAAGATATAGTTCTCCTCAATAGAGATAACCTTTATTCAAAAATTAAAAGAACAAAACAGAACTCTGATTCCCGATCTTTAAAACTAATCAAATGAAAACTCCTTTAGAAAAATGAAAGTTGATCATCCGCATTGATGTACTAGGAGAAACTGAGAGCCATAGCAAAAATACTCAAGTAAATTGTTCTCTATGAATAAGATAAGTCTCATGCCATGTTGTTTTCTCATATGATGTATCACATAACCAATATGCATGACAAGTAAAAACCAAAATTTTCAAACAAAAACTAAATAATAGTGTAAAGCCAAAAGTAATAAATGTAATGAGCATACATGTTCCCAAAACTGTTTTTGGCATAAGCTCCACCCTTATGGCCAGCATACATAAAAAGAGAACCAGAATGTTTGAGCGAAACCTGTAAATCAATTCATTGAGTCCATTACATGAAAATCCATTGAATAATGCTCTATATAACAAGTAGTCTTATAATAAATCCTGAAGCTTGTCCATGGAAACTTAAAACAATTTTTCACTTCAACTAGAAAAGTTGCACCACCATACCTCTAAAGTAGCCAAACCTTTAGATACCATCTCAATCATCCTTGTCCTGATCTATAGGCATGTAGCAATATAAAAAATTAACAATTTCAAAACTAGAAATGAATGAGCAACTGCATGAAAGAAAATTGATCTCACAATTCTAATGCAAACAGAAGGAATATAAAAAACTTAAAGGAGTACAAAAGATGTTTTCAAGATTGTTTCATCTGAAGAAAATGCTTTTGAAATTATTTATTTCAGCCTCTCTACATTCTTAAATCCTATCTTCCAGATGGCTAACCCATAACAGAAGCTTCATAAAATTGTATTACTTAATCAGTAAATTTTCCTAGAAAGCAATCATTTTGTTAGGATTTTTGAGAGGAAGAAACATGGAAGCTCTCATAATTTTTTTTCTTTTCTTTTTTCTCATGAACTTTTCTTTATTCATAGCTCCATTAATTCAAATAAAAGAGGGGCCTATAAATAGGCTTACAATACCAACCGAAAAGGAGAAATTCTCTCACAAAGATCATAGCTACTACCAAACTCAATAAAATAAATAATTTAAACAAATTAATCCCTAATACTAGGTCAAACTCAGAAAAAGCTCAACAACTCTTTTTCAAATTCTGAAATTTTATTTACTTCACTAATATTAATAATCTTAATTTATTCCTAAATCCTAACATTTCCTCCCTTAAACTGAAATTTCTTCACAAGAAAATTCAGTTTAATTGCAGAAATCTTCAACTTTTCCATGGATCATTTGTTCGAAGCTTCAATGATGCACTTTGTCATCATTAACCTATTTGGAGCACCATCTCTCCAAAAACACCAAATTTTGTAAGCTTCTCACAGAAGATCCACTTCTTCTACTCTCCTTTCTTGTGCACCGTTTGCTTGCTCATCTTCTTCGAGCCAATTCTTTCACCGAGCTCTTGCAATTATTCAACACAAATATCAAATCTCTAAAGTAATGGCGAGGATTCGATCCTCCCACTAGCAAAATTCTTTGTAGCAACATCATCTCAATATTTGAGAGATGTACTACTCTACCCTACCTCACAAGCTCTCAGGATCTAAAGCTCTGATACCACTGTTAGGATTTTTGAGAGGAAGAAACATGGAAGCTCTCATAATTTTTTTTCTTTTCTTTTTTCTCATGAACTTTTCTTTATTCATAGCTCCATTAATTCAAATAAAAGAGGGGCCTATAAATAGGCTTACAATACCAACCGAAAAGGAGAAATTCTCTCACAAAGATCATAGCTACTACCAAACTCAATAAAATAAATAATTTAAACAAATTAATCCCTAATACTAGGTCAAACTCAGAAAAAACTCAACAACTCTTTTTCAAATTCTGAATTTTTATTTACTTCACTAATATTAATAATCTTAATTTATTCCTAAATCCTAACACATTTGACTATATAGCATGAAGACAAAGCAGAAACCCCTTCAATTGTTTGCATGACATATTACAAAAATATGAACAAAGGTGGGGAAGTAATAGAGAAATAATATGAAAAAAGAGAAAAGGAATGTACCTCCTGATCTGACTTTTCATTTTCAAATTTTGGGTAGAAAGTAGCTCTTACACGCGCAACAGAATATGTAGAGTTGTCCACCGTAAAAATGTCAGATAAATTCTTAATGGAAGCAGTAGTGTTTTTTTTAGCCGGTGTCACTTCTGCTTCAGCTGCCGCTGTAGTGGTTTCACTCACTGTTCCATAAGATTTGGGTTTCCAAACCGTCTTTGGATTACAGACAGAAAACTGGCTAGCAGGTTCGGCACCTCCAAACTGTGTGGTCGCAGCAAGAACATTGGTTTGGCTACTGTTTTCAGCAATATGCATTCCAGCAAGTCTATCAGTAACAGATTCAGCAGTAGCTGCTGGTGCACCTGCTGTAGCTGATGCTCTCCCATCAGCTTTCGGTTTCTGTTTCCACTTTTGTTCTTTGTAACCACCATTTCTCTGCAAATTAAACATCATCTCAATTTAGAAAACAGTCATAACCTTAAAGCATATTAGCTGCCACTTGAGAATTATGACCTGGACTTCCATTCTTAAGTTTAAACCAACTTACAACACAACATTATACAGCAACTGTTGAAAATTGTGCAAGTAACGAGATCTTCATAACGTGTTATCCACAATTACATACCAATTAGGGTAAGAGATAAAAAAAATAACAACTAAGCTTTAATATAAACATGAGGAATAATATAAACATCTTTAACCACAATTACAACTAAGTTAACTAACAATCATCTAAGTAAGTTGAAACTCGATAGGATCGATAAGAAAAGCGAGAGAGGGAGATAGTAAATGAGAGACCTGATTGCGGCGCATTGTTGAAGGAGAGGTAAGCGAAGAGGAAGCGAAGGTGCGGTAGGGAAGAGAGAAGGGAAGGAAAAGAAAGGATGGTGAATTGAAGGAAGAAGAAGAAGAAGACGAAATGCGAGGCAGTGAAGAAGGGAGAGTGTGGGAGATAGCGAAGAGGATTCTGTGCGACGCTGACATTCAACAAGGTTAGTGTTGAGGCGAAAGTTCGCAGACAACACAAGGCGCTCTCAGGCTAGTGCTGTTGTGTCCTACCAAGACGATTTTGGGAGTGAAATGGAGACCCGGTAAAAGTGGTTGCTGACGTCGTTGTTGGATCAATCTAGGCCGTCCAGTTAATCTAACAGATGGAAAACAATCACCGATTTTATAACGCAAAACGAATCGTTTGGGAGACTCCAAAGGCCAAACCAGCTGTACACAGCTGTTAAAATAGGTTAACCGTTAACATGATCTCACCCGTATAATAATTCTAATTTAATTAAAGTTGGCTTCAAAAATTCCGATTTAAAAATAGACTAAATTTTTTTTAACCTATCTTGACCCTATTAGGACGTAGATTTCAAATTTTATTTTAATATTTTTAGTGTAAATAGAATTAAAAATTAAATTATATCATTTTTAATGCAAATCAAAATTTCAAAAAAATAAAATAAAANAAAAAAATATATATTTATTTCACAATATTATTCATCATTCAATCATCTATCGTTATGTAATATTTGTCATCTTTCATTAAAAAATTATTTTTGACTCAATATCTATTTTTATTTGCATTTAAAAAGTATATAGAATATTAAAAAAAATATTTCAATTAATATAGTTTAAATAATTTTTTAATTAAAATAAATAATTAGGGCTGGCCCTACTTGAGATATTTATATGTAATATAGAACGTTCACTTGAGAAATTTGACTAATAAATTATGAGAAATAATCCTTATTACAAATATATCAAGTTAATACATTATGCTTATCAGAATATCAGGTACATATTTTTGTTTGTCAAGTAATTGCATTCACTAATTATTATATTTTAGTGTGTAAAATGTTGATCTATATACAATATATACAATCAATTATCAGTGATATTTGACTATATAAGTTCTTTTAAATTTTGTCCAAAAAAAAAGGTTCTTTTAAATTATTATTTTATATTTTATATATTCATTTACATGAAGATTAAATATAATAATAATTTTATAAATTTTGTAAGATTTTAAAATCAATTGATAAAAAAAATTCCCGTGCAACCCACAAGTAATGATCCTAGTAGGCTTATATTTAAGAAAACATGGGAGACGAGATGGTTTATTACATCCACTCAGGACATCCGATAAAAATTGAGATAATTCCTTATAAAATATTTTTTGTAAATAAATTAAATAAACTATTAACAGTGTTTTTATGTAAAAAGAAAATTGTTTATTGTCACTGGGTTACCATACCAATGCTTTAATCACATTGTTATCCGACATTTGGTTCGGTTTAGCTGAATGTTTGTAAGTTTTTTTTTTATGGAGAATATTTGCAAGTTAAAAAAGACAATTCAATAAACTTAATGTCCATATAAGATAATTAAACAGGATTAAGACTCATCTCTGAAGTGTTTAGACTTTAGACTTGAGATGCTTATTGATCCACTGAACTAAAGGAAGCATAGGAAACTTGCGTGCAAAATTTACAATCACCATGGAAATTGAGGCCCCTCGTGAGTCGTGATGAATTCCCCAAAAAGCTTGTTTCCATTCTGTTTGGGTGGGATTGTGCCATTGTTGGAATTCTCAATAATCAAAGTTTTAAGGGCAGAGCAGTTCAACAGCCCAAAAGCAAGGGCATAAAAGCTTTTATTTTTCTTTCCTATACTGCTTCATTTGCGATGAAGCAAAACTATATGTATGTACACCGTAAATTCTGATGTTCCACAAGGAATTTTTTTAAAAAAAAAAAAAAAAGACGTTGTAACGTGCTGTGTACTTTCTAATTAGTAGTAGAATCAGAACTCACAAGTGTCTACTACTTCTTCTGGCTGTTCAATATTGCAAAGCTGAGGGGGCCTTGTGTCTACTACTACTTCTGGTTGTTCAATATTGACGTCCAAGGTAGTTTGATCAGCTTCAAGTGAAAATCTGAGGGGTCCTTGTGGGGTTCCAAAAAGAGTGGTAAATATCTGTCTGTGGCATTCGTCACAGAAGTATATGTACGTAAAGTGGCCTTCATATGGGAGTTTATGTACTGCAGCTCCTGGTAGAATGCGGTGCACAAAATCGGTCATCGATGGAGGAACCACTTTATCATCCATTCCCTGGTCACATTGCATAAAGATAATAATACAACAGTCATATATATATATATGTGTATATGTATATGCTGGTCAATATAGGGTTAGAACAAATCCACTAGGCTTATCTTTGAACTTGAGTTCTGTCATGTACCAAAAAGAAAAAATAGGATTAGAGCAAATAAATAGGAATTCTTTGTTTGATGACTATACTGCAACCATTCTCTACAATGGCATTCATTGAAAGTAGCTATATCATATTTCAAAGGGGAACAGTTACTCAAGAAATAATCTGAGAAGCGCCTACTTGCATGTCTGCAACAGAAAATGTTATCTACATTCTATCTAGCAGATATCCATTATAGAAAAAAAGATGCAAGTCAATTCATTTCAGCATATTGTCGAAGCACGGGGTATCATTTTAGAACTTTATGAAGAAGTTCGCATAAATATTAGGAGCTCTAGACACAGGCTGAGAAGGGCACATGACATATGGGATAGAAAAGAAAATAGAACATTCTGATATTCATATAGTGGTAAGAGTTTCTTGGATAGAAGATAAAGTGAGAAAGCTTCATCTGAAGATATTATTGGCTAATAAAACACACTGACATATGGTTGCAGATGGCGTGTGGTGAAAGGTAAGAAAATAGTGTTATCTATATGACGAGAAAAACTGAGAATAAACGTTCGAAACAATAACCCCAAACATGGTTGAAGTTTTTGGTTAGGATTGGATGGTTTAGAAAAAGAATATAAGATTCCAGTAACAAATGAATTAGGATTCATGCAATTGACCTCTTCTGTTGGGGGTTAGGAGAGCGGAAATTAAGCAAAGATGGACTAACCTGCCATATGTGTATTGGGCCAAGAAAACCTATATACTCTTCTTGTTCTTCTATGAATATAGACTTGAGCCAGCTGATAACATTATTACTTCGTTCTTTCTTCTGCAATTTGAGGTCTGCTAGGCTGAAACCCCAATTTGAGACCTGCAAAGCAGATTCCTCAACAAAGGGTTTCACGTTCCCTTGCCTAATTGACTCTTCCACGTCCCTTTGCCAAAATTCCTCATAAAGTGGATCTTCCATTAGAGCTTTATCCTGGAAGGGACATTGAAGTCTTTCACAATGGGATGTATACGTAAAATCTCAGAAACTATTGGTATAGCATAGACCTCAGCTGTAATTTCAGCTATATCTTGATGAGCTTGGGAACTGTGATTTCGGGACATTTTTTTATAATATATATATATATATGAACAGGCAGAGCTGGATCATATTTAAACATGCCAACAATTTCCAGCAGTAAATGTCCTTCCATAATCATATCAGAATCAGCTGTATCATAGCTGTTTGAACCATTTTATTGGGATATAGGGCATTTTTCTGGGGTGAAGATATAAAACATTTCCAGTCAAATAAATATCAAACCTACCCAGACAAAAAGGAAAAGGACTAAGGTTTAACTCACCCTCTTTCCAAGAGATAATGACAACCACCTATCAATCTGACCATGCTTTCCTGAGAGGAAGCTTCGCTTATAAAAGAAAGCAAGAGATCTAGGAAGCCTCCGAGCTAAAAAGTACATGATTTTCCTCTTCCGTGTCCATTTCTCCCAAGTTCTTTGTCTCTCTCCCTTTGTCATCATGGGATCATACGGGTTGACCATGGGGGCAAACATGGCTGCACCTGCAAGTTACTACTTGAAAATTGAAGTCCAATATGTAGGGTTACAAAGATGCATTATTCTATCTGAAAAAACTCAGTTTAGTTGAATGTGGACATGGAAAGTGATTTCTATAGATAGTCTCGGTCATGATCATGTGAACTTTACTTGGAGTTCAAAGAAGTTACTCAACATTTCAACTGTTTTAAAAGGGGGAAAGAGATCAAGAGCCCCAAGAAAACAAGTACCATAGCACACCAAAACATAACAGGATCATCACATGACTATTAAGTTTCCAAGTTTCCATAAAGTTGAGTTGATCCAAAAGCCTAGTTGCAAGGGAATAAATATAACAAAGCTCAAGACAAATAAAAGAGCTGTTCAAACCTGCTAATCTATCGGGAATGTATCTAAGTGCAGCCCAAGCATGCATACTTCCACTTGAGTAACCAACAACCCAGAACTTGTTAACACCAAGAGCATCTGCCAGAAATGACATATCCATTGCTGAGGATTCAAGATTTCTATTGGGATGAGGATCACTCTCACCAAAACCGGGAAGATCATATGTCAGCAAGTGAATGCCAAACTCTTCAAGCAGTGATTCTTTAACTCCAGGTATTCCTAAATACATCGATGAAACCAAACGAGAAATTGATCATTTATGCACCTACAATATTAGTTGGCACCAAAATTAAACTCAGGTAAACAAGTAAGACTTAAGCTTAATACTTAGGAAGAACCTGCAAGCCGAGAGGAAAGAAAAGTGTGAGGAGCAATCATTGAAAATCTAGCTTTGTCAGCTCGAACACCTTGTTGCTTATATGCCATGTATCTACCATCTGGAAGCACTATTCGGGTAGCACTAGGAGGATGTACAAACACTCGCTTTGTCAATGTGATAGTGGAATCAGCGGATGGATCATGTTCAAAATTCATAAATACGGCTGCATATAAAATCAAGTCATCAGTCATGCCAGATGTACAGCTTATGCTTAATCATCAACTTCATGGAACAATTCCGAGGAACTATAAAAGAACAAAGAGCTTATGGGACTATCACTAGTTAAAGAATGAGACTCTACTCATCAATTTCTAAACAATCCATATACCTAATAATCACTCCTTGATCTCCAATATCTGGGGATCAGAATGTGAATCTTACTTTATTATACTAGTAAAATCCTCTGCACGAATTTTCTCCAACGATTAATTCTACAAGCAGCTAAAACCTTCATTTTTCAGAGTTACCGAGTTTGCTAATCTACCAGGCACTCCAATAGTTCCAAAAGATAAATGATTCAATTAATTGAATCTGCGAGTACAGACTACTTATACAATCTAACCAAAAACATGACTTAGCTTTATACTTCTTTTTTCGGGTTTCCCAGGATATTTATCCAATCCTCTGGAATTGTACAGCTCTTCCTCGCATGATAAGACATATCTCCAATCAGAATCCTAATCTTAGCTTGTCTCTAAATCTTTGTTCCATAAAGTTAACCTGTTTTCAACTCTTTTCCATTAATCCAGATGCCTCGAACAATAAGCAAGAAATCACTAATTGGTTTCCGGATCCATTCAAATATAAGTCAACGAATTTATAGCAAAAAGAAAAACACGCATTACCTAAATAATTACATTAAAATTACCACAAATAAATAAATATCAAATTCGAAGACGAAATCATTCTCTGTCTAATTTAAAGCAGACGAAACCCCTACGCTTCCCATTATTTCACTGACAACTTGACCCAAAAAATTGTTCAAGTTTAACGTGCTTTCTATCCACGTCTTCAAACACCAAAGGAAATATAACTGATTCTGTATTAAATAAGACTGTATTGAAAATTTCACCTGCAAAAGCGATCAGCGAAACGAAGAATATCACCGACCACGCGTGTAGCGGATCCTTGTCCTCCGGTAAGTAGTCATTGAAGAAACTCAACTTCCCACACAACTTTTCACAGGGTCCTCTGATCCTCTTGCCAAAATACGAATCCCTTCCAAAATGTCTGGCTATGTACGAATCCTCATTCACCAAGCTCTGCTTCACTATATCCCTACACCCTTTTCCCAACTCCACCGTCATCTCCGCCGCCCCCATCATGAACTCCGTAATACACTCTTTCAACCTCACAAACTCCCCACCAGCATTGCCTCCGGCCGAACTCATATCGACGGCGACGAAACAAATTGTTCCCAAGTTCAGACGCGCCTACCCGTCGCGTGATTCGGGGATCGGGAATGCACATTCATCCCATGACAATCATGGGAAGAAAGAATGAGGAATTGTAATGTCACAGAGTGAAAGAAGAAGCTGAATCTCGTGAGGAGGAATGGATAATGAAATTAAAGTGCAGTGTGTATTGAAGCGCAAGACTTGAAAAGGAGAAGAAAAGGTGCGAGAAATTGAGAATATTGAATGTTGTTGACAAAGGAGAGAAAGAAAAAGGTAGGGAAAAAGAAATGACGAAATAAAGGAGAAGAGAGAAGGGTGGGTGAGGTGAGAAAAACTGAAAAAGTGTAGCACACTAGCACTCACTCACTCACCATCTTGGTGTAACCGTTACGGGCCATTAAAGTGTCTCTTTTTTATTATTATTCTCAATTGATATTAAAAAAAAGGGTAAATTCCACTTTGGTACCCTGTTTTATAGACCAATTCCACTTTGATACCCTGTTCTTTCAAAAGTGACACTTTGGTACCCTGTTCTTTCAAAAATGTCATTTTGGTACCCTGTTCTTTCAGAAGTGACATTTTGGTACTCTGTTCTTTAGACCAAGTGACACTTTGGTACCCTAAAAAAGATAGAATAGGGTAACAAATAGTGAAAGAACAGGGTACCAAAGTGTCACTTGGTTCAAATAACAGGGTACCAAAATGTCACTTTTGAAAGAACAGGGTACCAAAATGATATTTTTGAAAAAACAGGGTACCAAAGTGTCACTTTTGAAAGAACAGGGTACCAAAGTGGAATTGGTCCATAGAACATGGTACTAAAGTGGAATTTACCCTAAAAAAATAAGAAACTTACTATTTAATCCCTCAATAATTACAAAAGTCAATTGGTTAGTCCCTATAGCCTCTCATCGTTACTTAAACTAATGATCTGACCGTTAAATGCACATGTGACATGTTAAATGTCTCATGTTAATGTTATATGTGCAATTATTTGGTTTTTCAGTTTTAAAATTCAACAATTTAGTTCATCTTCCTGAAATTTTTATTTTATCTTATAGGGTTTGATTTGGTTTATTTTTTAGGTTTGTTGGTTTGGTTCGATTTGGTTTAGGTGATTATGATGTCAAAGTGATATTTAACGGCATCATGTAATATTTAATGTTCATGTCATCAAGTTATCTAGAGGGAAATAACTGAGAGACTAAACAATTGACGATTATGATAAAAAATGGACTAGATAGTAGATTTTCTCAAAAAAAAAATATAGAGAGAGATCTTTCCACTCTGATTCAGAGGTGTACTGTAAAATTTTGTTTTTTATCTTTCAAGAAAAAGAAAAGGAAAAAAGCTGGTTTTAATATGATGATGCATTTTTGGAGAAAAAGTTAAAAGTTGCCATTTGGGCTTGGACTTTAGTCTTAGAGGAAGGAGCGAGGAATGAGAGAGAGAGAGAGAGAGACAGCGAGGACAATAGTATTTGAGAAAGAACGGCGCTGACTCATTGGCTGTGATGTGCGGCTGACAGTTGGCCACGTGTAAGAGTTCGGTAGTCACAGAGAGAGAGAGTACATAATAATGGTGGTAGTGGGCGACCGATGGTAACGACTTCTCTGCTTCTGGACTTTTTTCGGCTATTATTAATTCTTTTTTTGGCCATTACTGCTTCTGGACTTGTGTTAGTGGGTTCCAATAATTAATAATTAATAATTAATAATTTAATAATATATTAATATTTGATTGTCTTCCCAATGAATATTTCTTTTCTTTTCTTTTTAAATAATTTAATTTTTGTCTTTAAAATTTATACAAATTCAACAAATTAATTTTTATATAACTTTATTTTTAAATTATAGTAGTTATAAATTATTTAGCTCTTAAGCCAAAATTAAAAACTA
Organism: Chamaecrista fasciculata; assembly: GCA_003254925.1. Classification (NCBI taxonomy): domain Eukaryota; kingdom Viridiplantae; phylum Streptophyta; class Magnoliopsida; order Fabales; family Fabaceae; genus Chamaecrista; species Chamaecrista fasciculata. The sequence goes on along the minus strand of QANZ01052092.1, from coordinate 69,025 downwards.
AAATATAAATTTAATACAATTGTAGGACCAAAGATCGAAATGTTGAGAATTGTGATCTTTTAAAAATTGAGTTGTCTATTTTTATTATTAAAAAATTAATTCATTGACTCAATATAAATTTAGAGTGGATTGGATCCTCTAGAGTTCTTTTGAAGTTAAAGAGTGAAAGGAAGAAGAATAGAGAGAAAATATAAAATTTATAAAATAAAAATATGTAAAATAATATTTTATCTTTGGCTCTCTTCTTTTTTCTTCCTTTCTCTCACATACTTCATATGAATTTTAGAGGATCCATTTCCAATTTAGAGACTAAGGACTAAGTTTTTTTAATGTAACTTTTGTAATTTTATCCTTTTTAAAAAATTATGTATCTCAATAATCTTATTTGAAACATGTAAGGTAATACCCATGACCTGTAATTGACATAGTCTGATTTTTTTTTTCCAAAACGAATCATCTTGAACTTACAAAATTATGACTTTTTTATTTGCATTATTTATAACTTATTTAATTATTTGTCATCTTAAAGACTTAAAATTATTATTTTTAAATATTTTTGACTTGATTTTTCTTATGTAAACACTTGAAATTAAAAACTTGAAGACTAAATAATATGTTGAAGCTGTTATTTGAATATTTTTAATTTTGTGGTCCAATTCCCACTATGATGGCTGCAGTGAAGCAAGTAGGTTGGAAGAATGATACCTAAATCCATATTGCAATTGCAATAGCTAATATATAAGAATTGGACTGTACCATTTGGAAAGGGCATCTCTGTCATTTTCATTCTTCGCTCTAACAATATGTAATCTCAGCGTACAATTTTTTTAAAAAAGAAAAAATTGATGATGCGGAGGAAAAACAATGTATGAATCTGATAAAAGTTTGATAATGCCTGTGATTGTGACAGAAAAAGAAAAAACGCATCAATTATCAATAAATAATTGCTCTCAAGTCATATATATTAGCTAAGACTTTACCTAATAAAATTTAGGTTAGAATTTTGTTTCCACGAGTAATTTTTATAAATTTAATGGTTAGAAAAAATATAAAGTTAATGATTAAAAAATATAGAATTAATTCAAATTTAAAGATTAAATTATAACGAACAAATACATTGACGACCACAATATTTCAATAATTAAATTATATATTTTAATTTTTCAAAGATGGATTAATTAATTTAATATAAATTAAGAGACTCATAAATTTATGTTAATTAAAATGAAATGAAATACAAATGAACCGTTCATTTAGGTGCAAAATTAATCATTATGTGTACATATAAGGTTGTGTAACTTTCATGATACTTTTCACGAAATAAGGTATTGATATCATCGTAAACTACTCTCACCTCTCTATTAAATAGTGGGAGAGTATAACTTATATAAAATTAATTTCTCACATAAAATTTAGAACTCAAAACGCAAGTGTTACTAAAAGATTATTCAGCCCTAAAACCTCTAATTCATGAGAGAAAATCCTCCTCGTCGTGAGAGTTTTTATGAGTGAAACTTTGGGTCGTCGTTGTCTCAATGGTGGTGACCCTCCCTCTGGTTATAGAGTTTTGTGGTGACGACGCCCTAAATCAGGGCTCCCACGGCGGTGTTCTATGACGGAGAATTTGGACTAGGCATTCCACAGCGACTTCTTGGTTTGGTTTTGGTTTAGTCCTGATTTTTTTATGCTCTTCCATAGCGTCGTTTCGTTTTATTATCTTATTATTGTTGCTTTGAGTCTGTTTATGTCTTTTTTTTATAACAGTCATTGGGGTTGTTTGTTATCCTGTTTGGAAGAGTTTGTCTCTTTTAGATGACTTTATTTATGTTTTCTGTTTTTTAGATGATTATAATTTTAGTTGGATCCCTAGATCCGCTAACTTAGCAGTTGATTGTCTTGCCAATTTGTCTAAAACGAAGATTGGTCCTCTTGGATGGGTTATATACCCCCACATTTGTCAATTAATATCATATCTAGTGTTGTTGTTTATGCTAAGGAGGAATCGACTATTTTTACTTTGTTTTCATTTGTATTGTGTTTAGCTTTACTTAACTTTTGAATGAATTATGTTTCGATAAAAAAAAAAAAAAAAAAAAAAAAAAAAAAACAAGACGCTTTTCATTACGTTATGAGTTGTCATGCTGACCTTTTCATTACGTTATGTTGAGAATCAGACACTTCAATGGGGGCCCATATAGGATAATTACTGGGCTCATAAGACATGGATCATTAACAAAAAATACATATTTATGGACCAATAAGCCCAAAACTTAGTCATCTAACCAGACAACGTGATTGAACACTGAAATATTAAAGCCCAGATTGTATATATTGTAATTTTCTGTCATGCTATATTACTATTGTTCTGGAGCATCTACAATGAATGATTGCTCTCATCACCCAAAATCGAACATTTTGGATCAGAATTATTGATTTAGTATAAACTGAAGAAAATGAATTTTGTATATTGATGATTGAATGAATTTGATACAAGCAGAGCAACACTATTAATAATTTTATACAGAGGAGCAACGGAATCTAACAAACTGAAACTAATTGACACGTTGGGGGTAACTTTGCTATAAATTTTTTTAATAAATATTTGACACACGACAAAATTTTATATATAATCAATTATAGTAGACAAATAAAAATCAATTTTCAAAAGTTTGATTAGCNTTTTATACAGAGGAGCAACGGAATCTAACAAACTGAAACTAATTGACACGTTGGGGGTAACTTTGCTATAAATTTTTTTAATAAATATTTGACACATGACAAAATTTTATATATAATCAATTATAGTAGACAAATAAAAATCAATTTTCAAAGTTTAATTAGCTTTTGATAGTTAACTTAAGGGATACAATCAAGTGGTCTAAAATTGTTCATCTTTAACAAAATGTGAGATTTTTTATTTCTTACATTTGAACTGGCAAATACTTTAAATAACGTTTAATTACTAAGAAAAATAGCTGTTAATAGTTACTTCTAATTGGAATTTGATATTTTCATTTCAGTTTAAAATTGAGGAATTTCTATTAGACAAATAAAAATCAATTTTCAAAGTTGTAAAGCAGTTCAATGAAGTAAACATTGTCTTCAGCTATAACTTAGATGGTGAATGATGAGTAATAAACTATTTATTCCGGTGGGGCGATAATTTTATTCGATAAATAAAAAAGGAATTTACATTGCATAAACAAATATATGTGAGTATTTTACTTAATTAATTAATCGCATTCACTGAATTAATCTTTTTACCAAAGAAGAGGAAAGGATGATGAAATAGTGTCCCAAAATATCTAATGTGTTACAAAATTAAGAGAGTATTAATTACTTTTTTTTAATGAGGGTAATTTAATGAGGGCAATTTTGTCTTTTAACTCATATTTATCTTCATTTTAAGTAAATTAATCATTTTCTTGGTCTGCGTACATTTACCTTAAAAAGCAAGTATTTTGGGACAGAGGGAGTAATAAATTTCTTGGTCTGCGATTGAATTAGTGAGAGTAATTAGAAATAATTTAATGAGGGCAATTTTGTCTTTTAACTCATATTTATCTTCATTTTAAGTAAATTAATCATTTTCTTGATCTGCGTACATTTACCTTAAAAAGCAAGTATTTTGGGACAGAGGGAGTAATAAATTTCTTCATTTTCTCTTCCCTCATTCATTGGATTTTTTTATTAAAATAATACACTAAAATATATTATGTATCCCAATACTCAACAAATTTTTTTATTTCCCCAAATGGGATACGAATGTGACAGACGCGATTTTAGTCTCCCTCAACCAATCACATGGTGCCACATGGCACTAACTGACACAAATAAAATATTTTTTCTAAAAATCTGATACTGAAATAGCGCCTGGGTAGCACGATTTCAGGGGCTGCTGACCCTAAACCCTTAAAACTTCTTTCAGCCGCTGCATACTAGCTTTTTTATTTATTTTTTTTAATTTGCAACACTTTTAAACTGTTGCTAACTTACTTTTTTTGCTGTATCTTGTTCTTTGCAGCAGTACCAACCGCTGCAAATTATATTTTTAAATTAAAACAAAAATAAAATTTACTTAAAATTTTTTTAAAGTATTATTAGTTATAAAATATATTTAAAAAAAACATAAAAATTAAAATATTATTATAATTTTCATAATTATTATAACAAAGTTTATGATTTTCTAATGTTAAATTTATGGGTAAATTTCATTTTGGTACCATTTTCTTTCAAAAGTGGCACTTTGGTACCCTGTTCGTTCAAAATGTCACTTTTGAAAGAACATGGTACCAAAATGACATTTTTAAAAAAACAGGGTACTAAAGTGTCACTTTTGAAAGAATATGGTACCAAAGTGAAATTGATCCATAGAACATGGTACCAAAGTAGAATTTATCCTAAATTTATTGGTCTTAATTAAACAAAATATAATTTTTTACTTATTATTAATGTAATAGATGTATTTGTTTTTATATTTATATTATTAAACCATTTATTAAAAAGTACTATTTTATTTTTATATTTTTATAATGAATGAGTATATTTATAGTTAAAACTTTATTATCTAAAATATAAAATATTTACTTAATGATAAATTAAAATTTTTTATTGGATTAAACTTATTAACCTTAAAAAATTGGATTAAAATTATTAAACTTAAAAAATTAAAATTAAATACAACAATTTTTTATTGGATTAAACTTGATGAACAATTTTTTTAAGTTTAATAAGTTTAATCTAATGATAAATTAAAATTATCTAAAATATGATTTTTTTTACTTATTATTAATGTAATAGATGTACTTATTTTTTATATTATATTATTAAACCATTTAATTAATAATATTGAACAATTAAGTACATTAAACCATTTAAAGGGCAAAATTTCTGCCACGTGTCAAATTTTGATTGGAGAACTTGATAGCAAGGATGTAGGGAACTTGATGTAAGTTTTGCCCTTTAAAATAGAAAATCATAAAAATTTTTTATAATAATTATGAAAAATATGATAATATTTTCATTTTTAATTTTTATGTTTTTTAAAATATATTTTATAACTAATAATACTTTAAAATTTTTTTAAGTAATTTTTTTTTGTTTTAATTTAAAAATAGAACTTGCAAAGGTTGGTACTGCTGCAAAGAATAAAAAAAAATGTAAGTTAGCAACACTCTAAAAGTGTTGCAAAGTAAAAAAAAAATTAAAAAAAAAAGAGCAAAACTTACATCAAGTTCCCTACATCCTTGCTATCAAGTTCTCCAATCAACATTTGACACGTGACAAAAATTTTATACATGACCAATCATGATAGAGAGATAATATTAAACACCACTTTTTGCATGACCAATCATTGAAGAAAGATAATATAATTAAGACTTATGATTGGTGGAACTTGATAGCAAAGATGTAGGGAACTTGATGTAAGTTTTATCCTAAAAAGAAAAAATAGAAAAGCTAGTATGAGCGGCTGACAGTGCTTCCCAGCACGATTTTAATCCGTGTTACGCATACACTAGTTCAGTGTCAGATTTTTAGAAAAAATATTTCATTTGTATGTGCCATGTGGCATTATGTGATCGGCTGAGGGAGACTAAAATCGCGTCTGTCATATGCGTATCCAATTTGGAAAAATAAAAAAAAATTGTTGGGTATCGGGATACATAATATATTTTAGTGTATTATATATTTTAATAAAAAAACCCATTCATTGACATGACATGCGAGGGAAAACCATAATATTGTCATTTTCATTGCAATTCTCTTATTATTATTATTAATAATAATTTTGACTAGTATAATTTGTTACTATATATAAGATACAATGTCGTAAACGTTGTGAAATCTAAATTAAGAAAAGACCAAGTCCAATTTGTACTGTTTCTAGATCAATCTGTGATTAATGATGCAGGGATAGAAAGAGAAAATGTAAAAGGCAAGAAAAAAAACCTTCTCACATCATTCAACATAACAACAAAATATGACTTAGAAAATTAGAAGATGAAGAATTTAGCCATAATCTGACACATACGGAAGTGCCAATTCAAGTTTGGCGCCAAACCACGTTAGTTTCATTTACTTAACGGAATTGTTTAATACACTAAGCGATATATTAAAAAAAAAAAGTTAAATTATGTGCTGAACAAAATTAAGTTAGTTCATCGGTCTTTATATAAGTTAGATAATTTTTAATTAACAGGCAGGATGTTTAATTGTATCGTTATAAAACTATACTAGAGTACGTGCTTGATACAGTAATTCATGAATTAATGTAAATTATAGAGAATAATAAATTAACTTAAGAAAAATGAAATATATAGAAATAGATTAAGATGCACTGCACGTGCAAGAATTGAAGCTCAGACTAGTTGACTAGTGTTTTGACTATTATAAACTTCGCAGTTCGTACAGAAAATCTCGGTGGAAGAAAAAGTAAAAAAAAAAAAATAGGAAAAAATAAGATTTTGATTTGATTATAATCAATGTGTGTTTGGATGTGATTGTTGCTTATAGAAAAATCAAATTATGTCACTATTTGTCTTGGAAAGTGTTATGAGAATAACAATGACCAGCAGAGAGAACAGAATTATAATATGCAATTCACCAAAATAGAAAGGTTCCAATAAGATTGCTGAGCAATCATACACACAGAAAACAATGCAATAAAGGCAGGAAGAAGAAAAAGACGATACAGAGAATGACAGAGGAGAAGAGAATCAGCAGAGAGAAAGTTCACAATCAACACACACACTACAATCCAAAACAATCTGTTATTAATTCCTCCCCTGGGCCTTCCATGATGGCCTCTTCATTCTGACACTTCTTCTCAGCACCTGTGGTCCCACTCCCACACCATCTGCTGCTAGCTGGCTGTTGTCCACGTCATCAATCCTAGTCACAGCCTCTGCTGATGTGCCTCCACGTGTCTTGCCATGTGGCCTGCCAATTGGTCCATGCATGATGGTCCAGGCATGATAATACCGCCCCCATAGGGAGTCGCAGAATCTCCATTAAAACGACGCAACTGTGATACATGGAATACATCATGTATGCGGGCTGAATCAGGGAGTTTCAGACGATATGCAACCTTTCCCACTTTTTCCGTCACCGTAAAAGGACCAAAGTAACGCATGCCAAGTTTTTGATTCCTACGCAGTTGAACAGAGTGTTGCCTATATGGTTGTAGGCGAACTAATACCAAGTCGCCGATGCCAAATTCTTCCTCACGGCGATGGCGATCAGCGAAACGCTTCATGCGCTCCTGAGCACATTGTAGATGCATGCGTAGCCGGGCTAGCAATTTATCACGAGTCTCCAATTGAGCGCGCAGATCAGGTGGGTCGGCATCGGTGGGAGAATATCGAATGATGGTTGGGGGATCGCGACCATACACAGCTTTGAAAGGAGTGATACCTGTTGATGTATGAGTAGCTGTGTTGTACCACAATTCAGCCCAGCCCAAGAACTGTGCCCAATTCCGCGGATTGTCATAGACAAAGCAACGAAGATACATCTCCAGACATTTGTTTACGGCTTCCGATTGACCGTCGGTCTGCGGATGGTAAGCGGAACTCATGAGTAGTGTCGTGCCGTGCAGCTTCCAAAGATGACGCCAAAAAGAACTCATAAAGACTCGGTCTCGATCAGAAACGATTGTGGATGGTAGCCCATGAAGTTTGACAATGGTGTCAAAGAACTTTTCAGCGACCTGAGAGCTTGTGAACCCTGTTTTCAAAGTTGCAAAGTGGGCGTACTTAGAGAGTCTGTCAACCACAACGAGAATGACTTGATACCCCCTGGAAGTAGGCAGACCAGTGATGAAGTCCATTGATAAGTCCTCCCAAACTTGCTGCGGTATGGGGAGTGGTTGTAGTAGCCCTGCTGGATGGAGTTGTGAATTTTTGGCTTGTTGGCAGACCATACATTCCCGTATAAAAGTTTGCACATCTTTCCTCATTGCTGGCCAATAAAAATTAGCTAAGAGCCGACTCATAGTTCGATGAATACCCGCATGACCTCCGACCGGAGAAGAATGATACTCCAGCAACAGTTTTTGCTGCAGGTGTCTCGCGGAGGCCGGAATCACCATTCGATTTCGGCGGAACAAAATGCCGTGACGTACTGCATATAATGGGTGTTTCGCTGGATTCTCAATACAGTCCTCCATGATTGCCTTCGTTTCACTGTCCCCTTTAATCGCTTGTTTGATCTCTTCTACAATCGGGAAAACAGGGGATGTAAGGGCCATGAATGAGCGAGACAGGGTGTCGGCGACAACATTCGTCTTCCCTGGTTTGTACTCAATGGTGAAATGGAAGCCCATCAGTTTCGGCAACCATTCCTCCTGTTCCGGCGTCTGAATCGTCTGATCCGTAAGGTGGTGGAGACTTTTTTGATCCGTTCTGATGATGAAGTAATGCCCAAATAAATAGTGCCTAAATTTCGCCACTGCTTCTGTAATGGCCATCATCTCCCTTGCATAAGCAGAGCGCTTTTGCATCTTTTCCAGAATTTTCTTCGAAAAGAAAGCTATTGGATGATTGTCTTGGCTGAGAACGGCACCGACCCCTATCCCGGATGCATCGGTATCAACGTAGAAGACCTTGGAAAAATCTGGTAATGCGAGGACTGGAGCGGTGGTGACACACTCCTTTAGCCGTCGGAAGGTTTGCTCGGCGTTGTCATTCCATGCGAACGCCTCTTTTTTGAGCAAGTCAGTTAATGGGCTAGCAATTATAGAATAGTTTTTGATAAACCTCCTATAATATCCAGTCAGGCCCAGGAACCCTCTCAAGGACTTCAGTGACTTTGGTACAGCCCACCCCATGATAGCAGAAATTTTAGTTGGGTCCATTTCAACTCCAGATTTAGACACTACGTGGCCGAAGTACTCTATCTTCATTTGTCCAAAAGAACATTTGGACATTTTGGCGTAGAGTTGGTGCTCGACTAATTTCTGCAGAACAACCTCTAAATGCTTCAAATGGCTTGACCACGTCCCACTGTAGACAAGGATATCGTCAAAGAAGACGAGAACAAATTTCCGAAGGTAAGGTCAGAATACGTCGTTCATCAACGCTTGGAAGGTTGCCGGAGCGTTGGTGAGGCCAAACGGCATTACTAGCCATTCGTAATGTCCTTGGTGCGTCCGGAAAGCCGTCTTGTATCTATCATCGGGATGAACTAATATTTGATGATAACCCGATCTCAAATCCAATTTGGAGAAGTAGACGGCACCGTGCAACTCGTCAAGCAATTCATCTACGGTAGGTATCGGAAAGCTGTCCTTGATGGTTACAGCGTTCAATGCTCTATAGTCCGTGCAAAACCGCCAAGTTCCATCCTTCTTTTTCACTAAAATGACCGGAGCGGAATATGGACTTGAACTCGGTTGAATTATTCCTTCATCTAGCATCTGTTGGACTATGCGCTCTATGGCGTCCTTCTTGGCGAACGGATACCGGTAGGGTCGTACCTTCACCGGAGGAATGTGATCGAGAATGACGATGCGGTGGTCAAATGCCCGCTGCGGAGGTAGGCCGTGTGGTGTTTCAAAAACTGAGGCATATGTTCGCAGGAGGGAAGCCAAATCTGCAGGAGTCGATTTGGGTAATGATTCTTCACCCAAATTGGGCCCATCACTCTCAGCCCAATGAACAGCATAGAGCTCAGCAATAGAACCTGTTGCTTGGATCCTTTTTAGGTGATTAAACTCAGCAATATGGGCCTTAGCCCGTTTTTCACCAACAAGTGTGACAAAGTGATCTCCAACATAGAATTTAATGGACCCAGCTTTATAGTCAGCAATATGGGGGCCCAATGTCGCCAACCATGTAGCTCCCAAAACAACATCCGATCCTGTGACGGGTAGCACGTGGGCCGAAACCCTAACCCGTGTTCCTTGGATTGTCAACTCTAGATTGTTGACTCGAGCATCTCCCTGTAAGTAGCTACCGTTCCCCACCAAAACTTTAAATGACGGCGTCGGTTCCGCCGGAAGTTTCAACGTCTTCACCAATCTCGGCTGTATAAAGTTGTCGGAGCTTCCGCCATCCAATAAAATTTGTACCGTGTGCCCTGCAATGGACCCCGTAAATCGAATGGTGCCGGTGGCTGTCTCGCCGCTCAAAGCGTTAAAGGATAAGTGGTGCTCCGCCGGTTGGTCAGTGTGCTCCTCGGCGTCTACCTGTAACTCAGTTTCCGGCCCTTCCGTTTCCTCGTCATCCATTTGCAATATGTAGTAATGCTTGTTGGGACATCTATGGCCAAGTGTGAATTTTTCATCGCAAGTGTAGCATAAACCCTTCTCTCGCCGGAGTTGCATTTCGGCGGCGGAAATCTTCTTGACGGGACCCAACGGCGCCGTTTTCGGCGTCGGAAGCAGGGGTGGGAGGCCAGATTTGGCCGGAAGACGTTGCATTGACGTCGTCGTTGAACCCGGTAAGGTCGAGACATGTGGAGAGGACAGCGTCGAAGCAGAGGCAGGTCGTGGCCTGCTGGACCCCATACCCCAACCCCCTTTCTCATCATATAACTTCGCCAGAGCCACCGCCGCTGATAACGTTGACAGAGAATGAGCCAAGACATCGCGTCGAATATCGGGTTTTAGACCGCTTATAAAACAGTCGAGCACGGCGTCATCGGACAGCCCTTCGGCTCTGTTGGCCAACACCACAAACTTCCGGTGATATTCCTTGACTGATGTCGCTTGATAAAGCTTGAATAGCTTCGCTCGAGGGGCCTCATACTGCGAAGGGCCATACTCAGCTTCCATGGCTTTGGTCAAAGCATCCCAGGTCGGTATCTCATGCTTCTTTCGCATCATTTGGAACCAGGGCACCACTTCACCGACCATGTGAACAGACGCAATCGTCAGCCGTTGATCATCGGGTGTGGAATAGTACTCGAAAAACTGCTCTGCTTGAAATATCCAATCAGAAGGTTCATTGCCATCAAACTTTGGGAAATCGAGCTTGACGTTCTTTGTTTGAAACGGTTGGTAATGGTGGGGGGCGTGTGGTGGAGCTGGTGTCGTCACTGGGGCTGCCGAAGAAGTGTCACCATACTGTAATGGTGAAACCGCCGCAACAGGGGAAGCCGGCGTGACGGGAAGTTTCATCTTCTCTGTGGTAGAATGTGACATAGTGACAGTTCGGGCAAGCACTTCCATGGTCGTCTCGAGGCGTTCCAGCCGTTTACCTTGCTCTGTATCGCGACGCTCCAGAAGTTCCACCAATTTTTCCATGTGTGAGGCCAATTCTTTAACTCGGTCATCGTCCGCCATGGGAGGGAGCAATGAAAGCACCAAATTGTTATGAAAATAACAATGACCAGCAGAGAGAACAGAATTATAATATGCAATTCACCAAAATAGAAAGGTTCCAATAAGATTGATGAGCAATCATACACACAGAAAACAATGCAATAAAGGCAGGAAGAAGAAAAAGACGATACAGAGAATAACAGAGGAGAAGAGAATCAGCAGAGAGAAAGTTCACAATCAACACACACACTACAATCCAAAACAATCCGTTATTAATTCCTCCCCTGGGCCTTCCATGATGGCCTCTTCATTCTGACACTTCTTCTCAGCACCTGTGGTCCCACTCCCACACCATCTGCTGCTAGCTGGCTGTTGTCCACGTCATCAATCCTAGTCACAGCCTCTGCTGATGTGCCTCCACGTGTCTTGCCATGTGGCCTGCCAATTGGTCCA
>QANZ01052092.1:36928-57174 GCA_003254925.1 Chamaecrista fasciculata | reverse complement strand
CTCTCTCTCTCCCTCTCCCTCTCTCTCTCTCTCTCTCTCTCTCTCTCTCTCTTTGTAAAGAAAGTCCTCAATGAACTTGACGGAGAAGAATCGGTGTCCCCTGAACGATCCCAATCCCAACTGGCCAATCGATTTCATTGTTTCCTTCTGATTATGGATAATTTCACTCATATATATACAATTTTTTGGCCTTTTTGTTCAAAAGTAATTCACTTTTAGATTATATTTATGGATAATTCATTTTTCTGTGTGAATGAATCTGTTTGTTACACATTTGAGATTGAATCGACAATTAAAGGAAGTGGCAGTAGAATCGGTTGGACCAGTTGGCGGCGGATGTCGGCGGAAGCAAGGGACGAAGGCGGTGGAGGAATGAGAGAGCCCGGGAAGGGGGAGCGGGAGAGAAGCGAAGGAAGGAGCTTCAACGAGAGAGAGAAAAAGAGACGAGAGAGACAAGAGGGAGGAGGGACGTGAGAGAGGGGAAGATAATGGCTAAAATATTAATTTCAATCATAAACTATTTGGGCAAAATAACAATTTAGCCCAACACAAGAATGAATATTTATAAACTGACCCAATATTGAGGTAAATAACCATTTTGCCCTTATGATGAGTGATGGATTGTATTAGAGTATAGGTAATTGTAGGTGTATAAGTGTAATTGAGTGTGTATGATTATAAAAAAATCATGATTATAATTTGATCAGAAAAAAATCACAAACGAACACAGTCGGAGCAGATTATAATCAGAGTACAAACTAACTGGCCTTTAATCTTAATTCTTAAATTCAAATAATTCCATGGACTTTGACTTAACACACTACTTTTTATGTTTGACCCTGGAAATTGTAAATGCGCGAGATTGATACGGAATTGAAGAAATGGTGGGTTTTTTTTTCTAGATTAATCGCACAAAATTAAAAGGTTTAAATGATTAATTTTTCAAGATATTTGTACGTAAATAAATCGATACGAAACAAAGACATTATTATTTAATATATAAAAATTTATTATTTAAAAATAAAATATCATCCACACGTACAATTGTTGTTTATCTTTTTTTTGTTGTTGTCTAAATTAGGATATTTATTGTTAGGTGCAGTGATTAATTTTCTTCCTGTGAATTTTTTATTTAAGAGATAAATGATTAGTTAGTAGTTACATAATACTTAAGAGATTAATTAATTGAAGAATTAATATAAATTATTTGCTTAACAATTTTCCTTAACTAATTTGATGGATAAGAATGAGTTTAGTTGCTAGCTATATTGGTTTTGACTATAAGATAATTGTTTTTGATGACTTACTGCTTAAAAAGAATTGAATTAAGCCAGCAACATTATTTGAACATGTTAATTTTCACAGTCAAAAGTGTTAATATTGGCTAACTCGTTCTGCATGCATATCCGCAAATTTGAACAAAATTTCATTGGAAATCTTCACCGTTATTTGTCCAAGAAGTACAGAGCCGACATAACTGATATAGTGATATGCAATTTGCTTGATTAGTTTAAACTTCAATATTTCATATATATAAAGCCAATACTTCAAATTGGTCCATTATGTATGGGGTGAATTTCAACTTGATCCTTTATATTTCATTTGTTTCAGATTGATCTTAGATATTTTTATAATTTCTCAAATTAATTCCAAACTTACTATATATTGAGATACGATTTGATCTTATTTGCTAACGATTTTAATTGATAGATAAAAAACTCGTAAAAAATTAGCACATATAGTTTCGATTGTTGCAAAGAACTACTTTTGGGGGAGGGGGTTTGCTGATCAAGAATTAAGTTCAGGGGGTTATCTGCATTTTCCCCGATGTTGTAATAGAAAGTCAACAAGATTTATGAAATGCTGTCGTCGGTTTGGCTTTAATTATTACATTTATCATATATGCCATATGATGATATGAAAATAAAAAGGCCAAGGCAACGTACATTCATTATAATACAAAAAGTGAATCTCTGTGTGTATAGGTCTGAAACTAAGAAATATTTTAAACAAAAAATGGCAGAATAAGATTGAAGATAATAGGATAGCGATCGATGAACCAAGAAAAGAAAAGTGAAGGGGGGAATTTGAAAGTTAGCATTGGTGGTCTATGAATGGCGTTGCATGATGATTACACCTTTTCCTCAAGATATGTAATATTTCAAGACAGCTTGAGTTTCCCACTTAATTTTCCCACTATACCAACTATGATAATTTATATATAACAACTTGATTTTTTATGCTCTTTTTGCACCCATGCTGCTGCTTCATAACTATTAATTTCGTCGTCTTAAACAATTTGTTTGTTTTAACTTGGCAAAAGTACTAATTTTATCCTCAAACTTTACACCAACTGTCAATTTCGTCCCCAAACTTTTTTTTTCTATCAACTTCGTCCCCAAACTTTACACCAACTGTCAATTTCATCCCCAATCTTTTTTTGCTGTCAATTTCGTCCCCAAACTTTACATCAATTGTCAATTTCGTCCCCGATCTTTCACATTTTAGTCAATTTTATCCTTTGACTAACTTCTTTTAATAAATTAAAGACAGACTGCATCCTGTTTTGGAATCTAAGTTAGGATTTGAGTTTCTTTTTTTTATCAATTTTACATTATATATCGTTAGTCACATAGATTTTGTCGTCAATATTTGGCTAAAGTAAGAACAAAGGATAAACTTGACCAAAATATAAAAGATTAGGGACGAAATTGACAGCAAAAAAAAATATTGGGGACGAAATTGACAGCATGTGTAAAGTTTGGAGACAAAATTGACAACAAAAAAAGATTGGGGACGGAATTGACAACAGGTGTAAAGTTTGGGGACGAAATTGATACTTTTGGCTTTGAAATTTGAAGCTTCTTGTCTTCTCTTTTATTTGTTTTCTATTAAGTGAATTAATGACCTCTCACACAAAGTTCAACCTAATGCCACTAATGATGTGGATTGATCATTACCACCATAATCCAGACAAACATTCATGCATGTATGATATATATCAAGAATTAATTAAGATACAAATGTATTATGAGTATGCTAATTGAAATTTATTATTGAGAAGATATATAAGTTAATAATATCTTATAAAAACAATAGAATTGAAGACAAATAAAACCATATATTTTAAATTTCGTTCTTACATTACCAAAACACCTTCGTTACAACTTAAAAAACTATATATGAACTATATTGCTCTAAAATTCTATCCTTTATCTCAGCACCAGCTGGAATTTGAGCTAGATTAGTAGGAGCTAATTTGGAATTTTATTGTTGTAGAGACTTCTCTTAATATTTTAATAATTAACTTTTATTTACTTTTACTTAAGAGCAAACCCCCTTTTTGGTCCCTCAATTGTTACTGAGTCGAGGAATCGGTCCCTCAATTGTGGGAAACTACAACTCAGTCCCTCAATTGTACAATCCCGTTTACGTTTTGGTCCCTCACGTCTGGTCCGTTAGTGATAGAGGTGTTAAGTGATGACGTGTCACCGTTATCTGCTTAGGTGGCTGTTATCTGCTGAGTTGGCATCCAAATTATATATCCTACTCATTTTTCATTTTACACCTCATAAAAAAGGACTTGTATGCAACATAGTATAACATTTTAATATCAGAAACACAAAAAAAAAAGGACCATTATGAAGTTTTCACACTCTCCTCTTCTTCATCTTCTTCTTCAACTTCCTTCCCAGAATCCCCGATTCCTCCTCCTCCTCCTCCTCTTCAATTTCTCCTCCCATCTTCTATTAATACCATTAATCTTAGCTTTAACCCCTCTATTATTATTCAACTCACACATTCATCTTCTCACAGCGAAACCTAAACACCCAAACGCATCCTTCGTCATTGCCGCAAGACCCTACGCCACAGGTCCAGCTTCCTTCGATAACACCACCACCACAGGATTCCTCCACTACCACACCAAAACGACATCGTTGTCGTCGTTCTCGAAGCTTCCTCTTTTGAAACCCTCCTTTCCGAGCTTCAACGACACCGTTTTCGCGATGAGATTCAACGAGAAGGTTCGACGCCACTGCCCCAACACAACAGAGTCCATGATCTGGTACGATGTGTGCCTAGTTCGTTTTTGGGTAGAAATCATATTACTGAATGTTGATTATTGAAGATTGTTGAATGTGAATGCCGTACGAATTGTAAGGGATATTGGGGTATTTATGGGTAGAAGATGTGTGAGTTGAATAATAATAGAGGGGTTAAAGCTAAAATTAATGGTATTAATGGAAGATGGGAGGAGAAATTGAAGAGGAGGAGGAGGAGGAATCGGGGATTCTAGGAAAGAAGTTGAAGAAGAAGAAGAAGAAGAAGAAGAAGAAGAAGAGAGTGTGAAAATTTCATAATGGTCCTTGATTTTTTTTGTGTTTCTAATATTAAAATGTTATACTATGTTGCACACAAGTCCTTTTTTATGAGGTGTAATATGAAAAATGAGTAGGATATATAATTTGTATGCCAACTCAGCAGATAACAGCCACGTAAGCATTTAACAGTGACACATCATCACTTAACAGCTTCATGACTGACAGATCATACGTGAGGGACCAAAACGTAGACGGAAATGTACAATTGAGGGACTGAGTTGTAGTTACCCACAATTGAGGGACCGATTCCTCGACTCAGTAACAATTGAGGGACCAAAAAGGGGGTTTGCTCTTTACTTAATTAAACTAATTGACAAATGAAAGGGTGTATGTGTTTGAAAGTGAAATCCCCGATAAAGAATCTTGGATATGTTAATAATGAAAATTAATCTATAATTTTTTTTATTAAATTAGTGCATAAATATGTATGTAATTATAAAATTAAAAGTTAACAACTCAAAATTTGAAAGAAACATTTCAAAAGGGTGGTGCTACGCCAGGGATGCTCTTAATTAAACGAGGCCATATATGTTTTTTCAATAAATTTGAAAGAAACATTTCAATATGTGTGTGTGTGTATTACAAGCCAAAAATTGTTGGCAAAAAAAGTGGGCCAAATTTAATTAAATAAATCTTATCGCTATTGTTATCATATTCATATGTTTCCCAATTAAAAAGAAGAAGATTCTATCTTGTAAAAGAGAGGATGATTCATGATAAAAAAAAATATCAAGAAAATTACTTGAGATTTTCTTGGTTCAATATCAGCAGATAGAAAACACAAACATTTTTAACGCTTTGTATACTAAGCCAAACGCCCAAACTGTATCAATTATCAAATAATTGGTGAGTTGAATGTGAATCACTCTGAATTTAGAGCCAAACTATTAGTGTTCTCTCTCTCTATATATATATTACACTCAATCCCTAAAACTTTGTCTTGTTTAATTTAAATTCGATTTCCATTATACTTTTAATTATATATAATGAAAGAGTCTCTCAAAAAAAAAAAAATTATAGATTTTTAATATTTTAAATTAAGAATTTTGTTTTATCAAATCATATATTTACTGCTTAGATCAGTGTCACGTTGATAAGTAATATATATATATATATATACTAGGGGGTTTGCGTGCCCTAACGGGCACGCAAATATGTATGTAAAATAAATAAGGGACTAAATTGTTAACTTAGTAAAGAAAGAGAGACTAAATAGTAAATTTTCTCTTATTTTTAATTTTATAGACTATAGTTTTAAAAATGGACGACCAGAAAGGGGTGGAGCCATATAATATTAGACTAGGGGCTTTGCGTGCTCTAACGAGCACGCAAATATGTATGTAGATAAATAAGGGACTAAATTGTTAACTTAGTAAAGAAAGAGAGACCAAATAGTAAATTTTCTCTTATTTTTAATTTCATAGACTATAGTTTTAAACATGGACCAGAGAGGGGTGAAGCCATATAATATAAGATATATATATATATATATAAACTCAAAGGGACCAAAGCAACTCTTGCTGGCCCCTCACACATGAAGTGAATAATTTTAGCTGTTTGCAAACTCACAGTCACGTAGCTTTCAATATATTTTGGGTTAAAACGGCAGCCCCTTTTCGGGATAAGATGAAGAACCATTATACTACATACATAATCATGATTCAAGTGGTTGAGGAAGAAGCCACTAAATAATTATAACTGAAATTATTGATGAATTCAATTAACTTACAGTACTCCCACTTGATAGTTGATACAAATTGCACATGCAAATTTTAATCTCTCACGAATTTCTCTCACACCTTTATGGTACAATGCACGAAGCCATAAACACTAATGCTTTTTTGTTGGATTATCAGTTTCTTACTATCTTTTGCTATCTTTTCATAACCATGTGTGTTTTGTGAGAAACCAGGAAAGAGAAATCAAACATTATTAGGCTCTATATGTACGTACTACGTACTACTAGCTAACCCATCATGTGAGAATTTCGGACGGAGCAAATTAATTTGTACAGTACTCCTACACACACGCGCGCGCACACACATATGTAGTCTTATAAAATGAGTAAAACAGAACTTACAGTTGAAAAATAATCGAAATTAAATTACCAATATAAAGCCATATCTTTTTGCTAGTATCTATATATCCTTCAAATTTAAGCATCCTATGCCTTCCATATATATATATAGATCGTTTAGAAAATTTATTAATATATATACCCTTTGGGCACTGCCTTATTCTAATAAGGTTCATCCTGAAATGACGCCCAAAAGAAATTTTGGTACTTTTAAGGGGAAAAATGATAATAGTATTGTTGAGAGGAAACAGAAAAAGCGAGAGTAAAAATGATCAAAATACTCATAGAGTCGAGGTTTCTAACTCTAAAATTAATGGGTCTAGCTAGGAATGGATGATGAAGCACCATATCCATAATAATAATAATAATTATTTTTACATATAAACATTATAAGATTTTCAAACTGCTGTATGTGTTAAAAAAATATTGAGTCATGAAGATAAAATGTTAAATATTTCACATGTATTAAAACAATTTAATAATATATTCATATATATAATTTGTTTTTCATTTTTAATAATTATAAATATAATTATTTGTCGGATCTAAATATATCAATAAAGATTAATTTTAATATCCATTCAAATTTGAATATGAATATGAGAAGAAGATATATAACACCATATTGGTACTCTTGTCATGGAGGGGGATTAATAGGATATTAGGTTTTTTTTTTTAATAAATAAAGTTTAGGTGAGTTGGGCTTTGAGAGTTCACTAAGATCAGGGTATATCTTCAAGTTCTATGACCGCTTATAAAAGTATTTATAGATTGTTTACTAACAAAATCTTCATATCGACTGCGGGAAGCGAACTCACAACCTTATAAATCATGAGTTGATTCCTTACTAAATGAGCCAACTTCTTTAGGGGATATTAGTTAATTATATTGAATAGATAATAATGTGAAAGGTTAATAGAAGTAGATTAGTTTGAGTGAATAAAAAGCAAATAATAGAGAGAGGCATAGAGAAGAGATAAAAAGGGATATGTTGGGTGAGAGGAGGATTTTTTGTCTATCAAAAAGACATCACACTAATCAAATTGCCGACATGTGACGTTTGTGGTTTGGGTTTGCTTTAATTTCTTTCAGGAGATCAGAGAAGGATGAGATTCATCATCAACTCACGTGGCCACTACATTATTTTAATTATGCCCCAAAAACGCGTTTCAATTCACAGACACAACATACTTATAATCCCATCATCTCATCATTACCACAAACCGTGTTTAATTAAGTTTCACATAATTAACCACGTACATGTACACCATCCTTAGTCAAAATCTTGACTCTTTATTGAGAAAAAATAACTAGCTAGCTGGTTAAAATTATCTTATCATATAGATAACGTCTTGCATTCGTTATGTGACCTTATGTGAATAAGAATTAATATTCTAACGGATAAATAAAAATAAGACAAGAAACTTAGGCAGTGTTTATTTTATGGAAAAAATTATATATGTTTATACGTTCTAATTTTTCAATATTTTTAAACCACACGTTATTTTTTTTAAATTGTGTTTCTAAAACCACATTCAGATTCTCACTTTGAAAATTAAAACTATTTTCAAAATATTAAAACTTTCAAAATGAAAATAATCTACAATAATAAATTTGATCCCTGAATTTATATTGAGTCAACTAATCGATTATTAAACAATCAAAATATACAATTTGAACTCTAAAACATTTTAATTATCAACTATTTGGTCATGACTTTGAATAGATTATATATATTTTTAGTTATTGAATTTATACTAAGTTAATATTTTTTAATCCATGAATTTATAGTGAAATTTTATTTTTTGGCCGGTTCGTGAATTTGAACTATGGATCAAATAGTGACAATTGTAATAATTTAAAGACTAAATTATATATTTTTGTCACTTTTTGAATAATTGATTTGATATTATTAAATTCACAAACTAAATAGTAAAATATCCCTAATTTTTGTCACTTTTTTTTTTCAGCTTGTAGGTTAAACAAAAAGAAAACTCAAGTCTAATTTTAGGGAGTGATTATCACTGTACCTTGTCATGTAAGGACAAAAGATATGATGGGTGGTGACTCAGTCGGAGTAAAATACTTTCTTAAAACATGCTATAACAGTTGGCTCTCTTATCGTATTTTGACTTTTTAAAGTTTAAAGAGGCATATATATACACACACGTACAGTGATTACTGATTAGTCAAGCGTTGATGCATATGTGTATATATTGATTGGGTTAGTCGTTTAGTCTTCCATTTGGATGAAGCCAAGTGTTACTTATTGTTTTGATTGGACAATATATATATATATATATATATGTGTGTGTGTGTGTGTAGAAATGAAGATTTGGGTCTGTGGAAGAGGCAGTCATAACGAATCCAAAGCCAAGAGAGAAGATGGTCAAAAGCTACTTTGACAAGGAATTAAGCATACTGATGAAACATCAATTTTTTTGTTTGGAATGATTATGGCTAGATAGCTATAGTAGGTGACCAGAAAAAAAAAGAAAGGTCGTTGTTGAAGATTGAAATAATCATATCATCATAAATTAAAAGAGAGTGTTAAAACATGAACACTACTACCACCGTTCATATTTTTTTTTCATGCACCATATATATTTATATATACGGTGTGACCCCTCCCTGATGATGAGTACTAGCTAGCTAGCTCCTACTTAAACACTTTTTCCTGATAACAACATGATTAATCCTATCAAATTAAGTCACGTACACTAATGAATTAATTTATTAATTAATGGACCCCTTGAAATGAAAATTTTCTCCTTAGGAGAGAGTGATGATATGGTATGGTGGTCATGCCCAAAGTGGGTGTTCCCATAATAACGAGTTATCCTCAAAGAAGTTGAGATTGGTGATGATAGAATCTTCTTCAAGTGGAGAAGCAAAAGCAGCAGCGAGATGATCATCAGAATTAGAAGAAGCATGATGATGATGATGATCAGAAGAAGCAATATTGTGATTAATTTGGTGGTGAGATTGATGAGACGACATTTGCTGCATACAAAAAAGAGCGAGTTGCAAATTGGGTTGATTGAATTGCATGTTAACGAGCTCAGCTTGAGCCTTAGCCAATTGGGCTTGAAGCTCGTTCACTTGCTTCTGTAGTTGACAAATGGCACCAGCACACCCATAAACTGGGTCCCTTATTCGCGCGCTCGCTTCGTACACCATACTGCTCACTGCATCTGATCTTTGTGATTCTGGAAGTTCCTGATCATAATTCAATCAACATGTCAATTCTCTTTTTCTTTTTCATTTGGCCCACCATTTGGTATTCGTTAAAAAGTAGGCCGTTGAGAAATAATATTATTCAAAATTGTTTACTTTTCAAGATCCACTGCTACTAGTTTGTGTGCTGATTTTGGAGGAAAAACACTACAAATTGGGCACCCTATATATCTAGTATCTACTACTGTGTTTAGTACTGTTGATTAGAGTTGTTAATTAATTAGACTAGTCGTCTCTTAATAATCGTCGACTCTGTTTGTCCTCATGGGTACGGTATTTGTGTGAAAGGGCTTAATGGAATATGCTATTTCATTTGACAGTATCTCCTCCCATCCATAGGAATAGATCATTATTCAATTAAAATAAAAAAAATTTTATGCATATAACTTAATTTAAATCCGAAACATGTATATTTAAGAAAATCTGTTATTTACCAAGTGTGCCTAGATCTGGGATTGAAATCCTTTGGTTTCTTATACTAGTAAGTAAGCCCCTAAACAGAGGAATTAAAGATGCAGAGTAGTCGAAAGGTAAAATAGAGTGAAATTAATTAAGAATTAAGAATATAATAAATACCTGCAAGAACTTGATGATGTTGCTAGCACCAAAGACTCGGTGAGCAATGGTGAATTTGGCAGGATCGGAGGGAGGGAAATAAGGAGCTAAGACGCATTTATCGGCACACCGGCGCCGGAGAATCTTGCAGGCAGCACAAGGTGTAGCCACCACTAATGGTAATGAAGGAGAAGAAGAACAATTAGTAGTTGTAGAGTTATGAGATACTTGAGAATTCAGACTAGGACTAGGACTAAGACTAGTTGTGTAAGTGTTTGCGTCATTGCACTCCATCTTTGTTTTCTTCTGTTTGGCTCTTGAGAGTGAGATTTGAGATCCACTAACAGAGAAGAGAGAAAATGTTAAAAGCTTGTGTGTAAGGGGAAGAGAATGAATGGGGTTTATTTATAGGGAGTCATCACTAGAAAATTTGGCAAATTCCTTCCTTCTTTTAACGTGGCTGCGCCTCTTTTCCCACTTCTTCTATTTACATCTCCATTTTCAAAACCAAAATTACCCATTTACGAAAAAAAAAACTTGTCTTCTCTGAAATCAAATTTATTAAAACTAGGAAGCATGAACACAGACACAGGACACGACACGGACACGGATACAGCGACACGCTAAACTCTCAAAATTACACGACACGACACGCCATATATTTATATATATAAATAATTAAATATTCATAATTTTTAATGAAAAATTTAAAAATTACAAGTTTTATTCATAATATATGTCATATGTATTATTATTNCAAATAATTATTTAGAGAAATTAATAAATAAAAAAACATTTTTGATATCGAAAGATTAAATTATAATTTTAAGACAAATTTAATGATCAAAAATAAATTTCCTCTACAATCAATTATTTTCTTAAATTTAATTTTCTTTCTTAAATAAAATCATTTGAAACAGATATCTCTTTCTCATTCCGAAATTCTTGGACTCTCATCTTCCCAACTCAAAAGGTCACACTCTAATTAATTAGTGTCCTTACCGACTCAGCAAACAGCTTTTTTTTTTGTCACTCTCAAATTAAAATTACTTGCAGATAGTTAAGACTTTATCAGAGGCGGCCAGGAACTGTAATAATATAATTGAACATCTGAATGTGTATCTCTTTAAAAATAATAATTAAAGAAAAATCATGACATTACAACAATACAAGTTGTGAAAATCACTTGTACTTTTAAGTCTTATCCCATCACGTACAAGACAACATATATAGATAGCAGCCTCTCAAGAGATTAATTAGATGACAACACAAAAATAAATATAAATTCTTTCCTTTGGAAAAGTCTTTCTGCCTGGTCTCTGGTTCATACACATCTTATAAGCTGTTCGTGTATATCCAAATCAACAAATCCACATTAATTAATTATAGAGGAGTAATTAATTAAACTTTTCACCTTGTTTATTACAGTGCTTGACGCAACCCATATATGAAACTGACTTGGTATCCTTATCCACTTTTACAGCCATTAATTACTACTCCATATATAGTGTCTATATTTTTCTAGTTATATATACCAATATCAACATAAATCACATCACATGGTCCATGCACACAAAAATTTCGTACACACATATTATTTTTAATTACGCACTGCATTGTGTGATGATAAGTGGTTCATATCAGTTTCGAATAACTGATAACTTACGGGTTTGTTTATCTCTACTAGTGCATTTGCTACCACTAGTGAGCCATTAATCGTATATATACATCCTTATAATTCCTTAATTAATGTGTCAGAAATATATTAATGGTCAAAGAGTCATCTTCGTCCTAAATATATGCTTTAATGTTCATTTTGGTATATTAAATGTTAGCAAAATATTTTATTTTGGTCCTAAATATTAGTAAGATGTTTTTATTTTGGTCCCGAATTATTAAATTTGATCATACTTCTCTCGGCTCTCATTTCAAGTTTAAATGACTCATAGCTTTGAATTCGTCGCATTCAAATTTAAAACGGAAGAGATATGATCAACTTTAGTGGTTTGAGCATGAAACGAGCGGTCTAATTTTAGGACCGGTTAGACCTCGTTTGCTGACAGTCTCAACTAGATAGAGAAAGTACTCTTTGAGAACAATACGTAGTTCTAAACTCGTCACATTTGAACTTAAAATGAGTCACATTCAATAGTTTGGGACCAAAATGAATCATTTTGCTAACATTTAGGATCAATTTAAACATTTTGAAATATAATGGACTAAAATGAACATTCCGGCATACATTTAGGACCAAAATGAACCTTTAACCTAAATTAATAATAAAAAAATGGAAGTTTTTTAATTTTTATCTGAACAATTAAATTAAAAGATGAAGATGTGAAAGTGAGAATGTGTGAGGAAGATGGTGTGGGGGCAAGGTTGGTAGACAAAATGGTGAGCTCGTTGGACACACACGAAGTGAGAAATTAAAATTAGGGAAGCTGCCATATAACGATTTCGACCTTTCAAATATCTTGAAGAATAATTATGTTATACAACTCTATTATTTTATTCAATCCCCTAGCTATCTATAGGGTAGAAATATATATGATATTAGAATAATTATTTTGTTAATAAGTTTGATTTTGAGTTGTGGGTTATCTATAGAGATTAGAGAGTGTACAAGTTTTCCACAAAAATTCAAAATTCAACTTTGCGGTGGAAGTAGTTGGGGCTTTTGTAATGTTGTAGTAATATTTTTCTATCCACCACATTAGCCTTTAGCAAATAGCAATTGAGCCCTATATCACATAGTCTTTAGCGTGTGGACCTTAAGAAAAAGAAACTACGAACACCATTAGCCAAATCTACTTTACGGTTTACTCCCACTATATATAACCAATTAGTCTTATAAACTTTTTCTTCCCATTTAAACACACGTTCAGATTGATCAATATGGATCCAACATGAAGCATGTAGCCTGAAATGGGTACATACATATACAAATTGAAACTACATAAATTGCTAAAATCTTGCCTCTTTTTGCTCCGCTATGCGATTCTCTTTATTACATTTTTGTCAAATACTCGGGAGCGTAATTTGATGGCTATTTCACTACACAAGTTGCAAAATAATCTATCAGACTTTCAAATAGGAACCCTTTTGGCACTTAGTACGGCACCAAAAGACAGATATATAAGATCTTTTAAAGTTTTAATGCATAAAGTTATCATGAAATTTGGAAAATAAAATGAAAAATGATCTCGTGAAATTCATTTTTCTTAAATTTGCTTGAGTTCTCTTCTTAAGCACTAAACACAAACTTTTTTCTTTTTAATTTTACTTATCTAGTTTTGAGAAAATCCGTTTGAGTTCTTCTCATATCATATTGAATAATTGAAAGAATACAAGAGATAGTAAAGACTCATTGAGAGAATATAAGAGATAGTAAAGACTCGTTTACTGGATATATAAATGCAGGTTTCACCAATAACACAATTAATATAATTGTGGGTGATATTCAACATGTAGGCCCAAGAGACCCCTATACAATACCCATGATGGTTGAGTGCGACTAGTTGGGCCAGTGAACTAAGAATATATTATGACAAAAACAAAAAACTAAGAATATATCACATTATCACCTAATCAATAACTAATATATTGTAGAGTGAACTTTAGAAGTTTAAGAAATTTCAGCACCAGGATTCACTCGTGGGTGCGTATTCCTTATTTCTTTTATTTAGTTTTCCCATCAATTATTTTTCTATAATTCTCTATTAAGTTTTCGTTTTGTGAAGTATTTTTAGAGAATCTTTATTTTCCCCCAAATTGTAAAGGAGTCACACAATCAATCATGACATAACCTCAGCTAGAGTGAAATATATCATTCTTATTTAAGTCCTAACCAATTCATTAGAAAGCGTTTGGTGGAGAGCAAAGGATGTACTAAAAAAAAACGTGAAATTTGTAGAGGCTGTATACCAATTATAACAGATAAACAAACTAATTCAAAATTAAGTAATTAACCATAAAAATATTAGTTCGAAGTTATGAAAAATATAGTTAGCCATACTTTGCTATAGCCTAGTTAAAAGAACAAACCAATTATCTGAGTCAACTCTTCCGAGTAATTTTAATTATGAAAAAGAACAAAGTTAAAGTCTTGAAAGTAATAGTAGGTAGTAACAAGAATAAGGTTTGTTCAACATCATTTATTTTTCAAAACATTGATCGTGCTATGCAAAGTGTTACTTTAATTTATTGACAAAATTAGTTATATATTTTGAATACAAGAGCGAAGAAGCAAATTGTCTAAGATACTAGAAGCCCGAAACGGAACTTTGATTATTAAGTGGTGTGGACTTGGCATAAGCATATCATTGTAACTTGTCCGAGCGTGCAAGGAATTAGAAATTATGTTGAAAAGGTCGTACAAACTAGTGAACTTTAGATATCTTTGTGTTCCTTAATTATAAATTCTAATTAAGTGCATAATTATTAGGTCAAACACTCAAATTGGTCCTAAATGTATGTTCTTAGGTTCATTTTGGTCCTAAATGTTACAAGATGTTCAAATTGGTAATACATGTTGTCATTTATTTTCATTTTGGTCCCAAATTACTAATGTGGTCATATATCTCTCATTTCAAGTTCGAATATAACGAGTCTAGAGCTATGTGTTACTTTAGATAAGTACTCCCTCCGTTCCTGAATATCTGGCTTTCTGGATTACTTTTTTTATTTCAAAATATCTGATGTTTTATAACTTCAAGAGAGCATTAATTATTCTTTTATCATTCTATCCCTATTAAATATAGTAGAGTCATAAATGAATAAACATTTTTCAAGTAATTTAATAGGGATAGTTTAGTCTTTTTACCTCATTTTTGTCTTCATTCTAGGTGAGCTAATCATTTCCTTGGTTTGTGTGTATTTACCTTAAACATCAGATATATAGGAACGGAGGGAGTACTTTCTTAATTCAATTGGAGTTGTTAGCATATGAGATTAAATTGGGTCCTGAAAGTAAGCCGCTCGTTTTATAGTCAAACAAGTAAAGTTGGTCATATCTCTCTTATTTCAAATCCGAATGCAACGAATTTAGAACTATGAGTTTTTTTTTTCTTTAATTTTGCCTAGTTGGGAACGTCAACGAATGAGATCAAATTGGGCTCCAAAAGTGGAGTTGAGACTAATTTTTCATAAATTTTTACTATTTGGTCTCAAACTCACTTCTGAACTCGATTTGATCTCATTTATCCCGACATTCCCAACTAGAGAGAAAAAGAACTCATTAAGATTAACATGCAGTTCTAAATTCTTCGTATTCAGACTTAAAATAAGAGAAATATGACTAACTTTGTTTGTTTGACAATTTGACCTTTGCTAATAGTCCTAACTGGATTGAAAAAGTACTCGTCTAATTTGAACTTAAGACGAAAGAGATATGCCTGTATTGAATAGTTTGGGACCAAATTGAAACTAAATGGCAACATTTAGGATTAATTTGAACATTTCTAAACATTTAGGACTAATCTAAACATTTAACCTAATTATTATAACGACCTACGGTGCATCTCGATCGCTCATTCTCTTCGATCTCCTGTTATTCTTGAGCAACGTTGAACAATGGAAAGTTGGTTTGGTACTTGGTGACACTTGACAAATTCAAATTCCACGAGTCCATAATTATTCTTGGCTTAGTCTTTCATAATTATGTATATATAAAATTTAAACCATGATTCACAGACAGTGCTATCTGAGAGCTTGTTATGGTAAAGAAGACCAATATGGTCCATGGGAAAAAACACTCGAGTTGACTAGAACTGTTTTCCATAGCCATCGTTGAAAATTAAATGGGTATTGACAATTTGACACAGACCTTACTGGGTTTGTGTACCACACAATATTGAAAAAAGCAAAACTATGATAATTAGGATTGAGAACCAAGAACATCGTATAGAGAAAATTCAAGATAATTAATACCATGCATCTATCATGGCTGCTACTTGTCATTTTCGAGTTGGGTTCTAGCTAGTGTAATATATATATATATATATATATATTTAATAAAACTTTATACGGTCTGGCCAAAAAAAAAAAATAAATAAAACTTTATACGGACTAATAAATAAATTCAATGAAATATTTGTATTAAACAATTTTTTTAGGCTTTTCGCATCTACTTGGACTCCTGGCGGATTAATTCATTATATATAGAAACAGTTTCACTCAAGTTAAGTTTCTGTGAATTGTGGCTTTGTAATCTTAAAAGGTTATGTTTTTTTAAAACCAAAGAATATAATATCATGGTTGTAAGATAAAAAAATGTAAGGATCCAAATTAATTCAAGACGTCTTGTAATGGAGATGTAGGGTACAACCTAGTTAAGAAGGTAAAAGATGAACAGTGAAGACCTCTTGCAATGTAGGCAGTTCCGCACTTAGACCGCTGAGTTTGATATTTTAATTAATTCGTCAGAATACCAAAACAAACTGCAAACTAGTTAGTCTTTCCAGTTACATATCTATATTCAGTTTCAATAAAAATTTCTTCTGCTGTTGTTAGATTGATATATTAATTAATTGATCGATTTTAGCAAGCTTCATTGACATTCAATAATAATGTCAACGGAGCTGCAATAAGGGTAAGCTAAGGACACCACAAGACCATCTAAACAAATTAATTTGTTTGATGGAAAATCTGTGACTATTCAACAAACTAAATTCCTTTTCATGCATCAATTTTTCCATTTATTAGTTAATGTCTTTTATTAAAACAAATGCCCAGAAATTTATGAAGATCTATGTCATATATATATGTACGTGAAAATCTCATTTGGCCTTTAATGTTTATCCTAAGTTTCGTTTTGATCCCCAATATTTTTTCTATTCTATTTTGATTCTTAATGAGTTAGGTTAAATTGGGCAACAAAATTGGAGTTAAGAGTTACTCTTGACGAATTATTTCTTTGGCCAGTTGGGGCGATGAATTAACGAGTTAGGTTAAATTGGGCCTAAAATGGGGCTCAAATTAAAGGTGGGCTACTTGTTTAATAAAGTTTGTTATATCTTTCGTTTATAAAGTTTGAGCATGATAAAATTAGAGTCACAAATAACTATTAATGAGTTCTTTTTGTGCTTAGTTGGGATCGTCGATAAACAAAGTCAAATTGTACTTCTAAAGTTAGTATTGATATTTTGACCAAATTAACCCACCTTTAGAGTAGTATTTGACTTCGTTTGCTGTCGATGACTCTAACTTAGCCAATAAAGAACTCATCAAAAGTAACTTGTAGTTTTGATTTTGTCATATTCGTATTCGAAACAATAAAAATATGACTAACTTCATGGAATAATCAACCAACTTTTGAGCCTTCCACTTGATCTCATTTATTGATAACCCCAATTACATAGAGGAAGAACTTGCCAATAGTAATTAACTCGTACATATGATTTTGTTGTATATATTTAGACTTGAATGGAGATAAATATGACTACATTTAGTAGTTAGACACCAATTGTGAAACTTATTAAGGATCAAAATGAAACCTTTGAGAAACATTAAGGATCAAAATAGAATAGAAAAAATATTAGACTAAAATAGAATTAAAAGTAAATATTAAGGACCACAATGAGATTTTGGCCTATATATAAAATATAATTATTAAATGCTGTCGGATTCAAAGGCCCAGTGTAGAAAGGTCAACGCTGAAAAACTGCCTTGCTCTCAACCATCGCATATATATCTTTGAAAGTTTCAAGAGCCCAAAATGGTCAATGCCACACAAATAGACAAAACATAACACAATGAACCAAAGTCAAATACCCCACAAGTACTTGGACTTAATTCATTAATTTTGTTGTGGGTCTTATTTTGGGGCTCGTTTTTGCTTCTTTTCTTTCGCTGTCTTTGTTTGTTTTGGGCTTTTGCAGTGACTTCTCTGGTTGTGTATTTTATTTCTTTTTAATGAGCATGCAGTTGCTAGATCAAAAAAAAATGAGCATGCAGTTGGCCCAGAAAAAGACAGAATATACATGTGTCCACATAGAATAGAAGTCTTTTTAGTTTTTGGGCCAGCATAGAATAGAAGTCTTGTTAGGCTAAATTGTCAGATACTGGAATGGTCTTACCAAGAATTCATCAACACTCTGTAGTTAATGAGTATCCTCCTATTTGAGTCGCAATAATTTAGAAATGAAAATGATTATGTGCAGAGGAAACCCAATATACCGCAAAAAGAAAAAAAAAATTGTCAAAGAAACATGCTCTTCTCAGGTTAATTAAGACACAGACCACATGATCATTTTTATATTCCTTTTCATTCACCATATTAGTTAAAGCGTGTAGATTGTCCAGATTTCATTGGCCACTCTCTAAATTAACTATAGGAGGGCACTATTAGGAATAAATTAGTATTATTAATATGTTAGTGAAAAAAAAATCAGAATTTGAAGCAAGAGCTGTTGAGCCACTTTGACCAAGTATTAAGGATTAATTTGTTTAGATTATTTATTTTATTGAGTTTGTTAAGTAGCTATTAACTTTGTGAGTAAATTTCTCTTTTCGATTAGCATTGTAAGCCTATTTATAGGCTCACCTTTCATTTGAATTAATCAAGCAAAGTTCATGAGACAAAAGAAAAAAGATTTATGAGAACTTCCATATTTCTTTTTTTANAAAACAAAAGTAAAAATTTGAGAGCTTTCAAGCTTCTTCCCCTCTAAAAAATTCTAACGGTGGAATTAGAGCTTTAGATCCTGAGAGTTTGTGAGGTAGAGTAGCACATCTCTCACATATTGAGATGATGTTGCTACAAATAATTTTGCTAGTGGGAGGATCGAATCCTCACCATTACTTTAAAGATTTGAGATTTGTGTTGAATAATTGCAAGAGTTCGGCGAAAGAATTGGCTCGAAGAAGATGAGCAAGTGAACGTTGCATAAAAAGGGAGAAAAGAAGAAGTGAATCTTTTGTGAANTGAGCAAATTTCTCTTTTCGGTTAGCATCGTAAGCCTATTTATAGGCTCACCTTTCATTTGAATTAATCAAGCAAAGTTTATGAGACAAAAGAAAAAAGATTTATGAGAACTTCCATATTTCTTCCTTAAAAAAAATTCCTAACAGGTACTTCATGTTTAAAAAATTTACGATCATCCATATATACCGTTTTAAATGTTAGCACTGTTCTGATTTTGATTCTCGGTCTAATATGTGAAGTTACTTGATGCTTTTAAATATACATAACACCACTTACCAATTGAGCTTTTTAAGCTAAAAAATGCAATAGACAACCTGTTGTGATAGTTGATTTTTATCTGACTCTATCAATCTATTGAGCTTTTGCTTCTCATTCATAAACCAGTTTAGACCTGTTAATGGCTGAACTTTCAATTTAAAATATCAGCTTCTTTTTTCTTTTTCTTTTCACCCTAAAGACCCCAGGAGTTTGCAAAACAATTAGGCACTAACGTACGTCTTGTCCTGTTTTCTGTGCAACTAATACAATGAATGAATATAAAAGCAAGCAAAGCAAGCAGCCATTTTTTCCAAAACCCAAAATGAATTCAAAAGGTTTACAAACTGTTTGATACACAGAATCATTCATGATTTCAACCTTAACATTTGAAAAGCAAAAACCTAGCTAATAAACTAATACATTTAGAATTATTTAAAATTGAAACCTGCTAGGATGAGCCTTGGTCATCCTGGCCTCACCAGAAGGCTCATCGTTATCAATCCTACGGTTGTTCCTAAAAGCAGCATAAGCAACAATGTAAAAGATGACAAGGATGATCATAACAACGATGTTGATGACAGAGACTTTCCTCCAACTCTTCTTGAGGCTAGCCAACACACCAGCTTTACAAGAGTCACATGAATAACATAGTTGTTGTTGGTCATTGCTCCACCTCGTACAATCTGCATTGCTCCCAACCAATCCTGATCCTGGGTTCCACATTGTCTCGTTTACATATACGTACCCACATTCTGTTGGCGGCTTGCAGCAACCAGACTTCAATCATATCACCCAAAAAGAAAAAAAAAAAAAA
>QANZ01052092.1:12841-36910 GCA_003254925.1 Chamaecrista fasciculata | reverse complement strand
AAAAAAAAAAAAAAAAAAAAACCCACAATTTTAATAAGAAATAATAATGAGAAAAAAAACAATACCAAACAATGAACAATACTTTAACAACTAACTCATTCTTTCACTACTCAATTGATAATAGGCCCAATAATTAGAAGGCCCAAATGGCAAGCATGCCCTTGATCCAGCAGGCTACAAACCCACCAGATGGATCACATAGGCATGAACGCCCTATATCTCGCCATCACATGTGGACGCCACAATCACGAAGGGTGTGGGCGCCCACGCACCAACAAATAAGGAAACATTCCTTGAATCAATCAGGAGCCAATTAAGGATCGATCAAGATCCGCTGTCAATCAAGGCAAATCACTCAGAGATCCTTTCCCTTGATAACGCCTTATCCATCAAGGCACCTTTCACAGGAAAGGGAATTACGTGGGAGCCAAGGATCACAATCAGATCAGTCAGGATCACAATCAAACACCTAGGCATTTATGGCAAGATCACGCCAGATCACCCGCAACCAGTATAAAAGGTTAACCCTTCACACTGGAAAGAGGTACGCTCTCTACTCAGTCAATTGAGGTTATCGAGCTCATAACCCTTACTAACTTAAGCACCCTGTGTGAACCAGGTATTGACCCCCCGACCAGAACGTAGTTCATCATCAATAAAGATCAAACACATGCTTTTCGAAAGTTTTGAATGATTTCGATGTTAGATGCTAAGAAAGTTTTGAGAGGATTTAGAACTAGGTTTCGAAAAACATGCGTTTGATCTTTATTGTGGTAACAAAATGTTGAATAAAATTAAGTTTTAGTGAACCCACGTGCAGGTCATGTGTCAAATTTCATCCAAAACTAACGAAAAAATTGTTCAGAATGCCAAAAGGTAACAATGGAAACCTCAAGGAATCAAAGTGTCACGTTTTAAATCACAAGTACCAAAGTGGAATGGGGGGTCAAAACACAGGGTACCAAAGTGCAATTTACCCAAAAATAAAGATCTAAGAGTGTATTTATAATATTTAATGACTAAATCATAATTTTGAAATAAATGGAAGGACTAAAATATAAATTTTCTCCTATATTAACACTAGTGACTAAAGTACAAGACTACAAGGCATTGTAAGCTGTTCCAAGCTTTCTAGAGAATGCAACTCTGAATATTTTTTGTTCTGGAAAGGAATAGTTTTTGCATTTCTTTCTCTGTTTTATGTCTCGGTTCACAATACAAAATGGACATAGTTCATTGGAGTTCCAAGTTCCAACGTATCAGTCCCTTGGGTTTCGATGAAATAAACATATATATATACATATATATATAATTGTGTACCAAAATTAGAAAAATAATTATTGTTCGTCCTTGCTCTATAAAAGGCAAGTTCAGGCCAAATTGCAATTGTGAATTTATATATATGCGTACGTAGAACAAGAAAGTGAGAAGGTGCTATGATGAATCAGAAGAAATGAGTCGTGAATCCCGTGATACTCTATTTTCATATTTTGGTTAAGGACAAATTGCAATTATTCTCATCTACCAACTAAACCAAACGTCCAAAACTGATTGGGAAATTAATTGGAAAACAAAAAGTTATCGGGGTGATGTTTGATGATACAAAAATATATTATCATAATTATTAATGTAACAATTCTGTCTTTTGTAACACTAGCAAACCAAAAGGAGAAAATAACATCCCACCTAAAAGAGACTAATTGTGCAATGAAGGAGAATGACGAGGGCTACCCAATACTTTCGTGTTCAAAATGTATCGTTGAAGACATTCTAATTTATAACCAAAAAAAAATGTAGAAAATGACAACTAAAGGTCGGTTTGTCCATGCAGAAAACAGAGTAATTGAAACAAAAAATATAAATAATAATAAAGTTGCAATCAGCCCAAAATAAAAAAAGTAATAGTGAAAGCAAAGTACTTGGATATGAAAATGATGTAATAGTATTGAAAAAAGTTGTGATCAAATAAATAAAAACGAAAAATCGATTTAACGTATTTTATTATTCCACGATAAAAGAGTATGAATATTTAAGGTAAATGATTGAATCGTATCATTTTGACATATCTAAAAAAAGCCTAGCTTATCCGATAAAATTTTTATTTTCTTCAATCTTTACTAGCTTATCCATACAACATATCTGATTAGAAGAAGTTCAGGACACTGGCCTCCGTGGCCTGAACTTGTTGTAATCAGAAAATTCACCGGTAGACCAAACAAGGTCAATGTCGTAACCATAAATCTAAACTCTAAAAGTATGTGCTATACTGCTATGAAATGTTTTGGGGTTACCTTGATTTGTGTGTCTTACTCTGTACGTATGACGTTTTCTTAAAGGCATTTTAAGTTTTTAACGTAAGTTAAGGAAACAGCCACTACAGCTACAGCCCACAGGAAAGGATATGTTTTAATTTTTATATATTGGCAAAACTACTCTTTCAGTCCCTAAATTTTACACCAATTATTAATTGTGTTCCTATTATTTTTTTTGTCAATATTGTTGTCGATTTTTTATATTTTAGTTGATTTTATCTTTTATTTTTATTTTAGTCAAATATTAAGAACAGATTCTACGTGACTAATAACATATAATGTAAAATTGATAAAAAAATAAATTCTAATTCTAATTCATATTGAAAAATAAGATAAAGTCTATTGTTAATTTATTGAAAAACAAAATTGATCTAAAAAAATGGGATGAAATTGATAGTTGATGCAAATTTTAGGGACCAAAATAATGTTTTTGCCTTAAATATTTATAAGTTCAGTTCACTTGAAGTATAATTTTAATTTGGTTCATTCATACTCTTCACCAATAACGTGTCTAACATCTGATTGGTTCACAAGCCCATAATTTTCGGATATTGAGGAGTCAAAACTGCAAAAACCCATCATCCCCACATGCCCCATGAGGCCATGACCTTCCCATATACAGAGATCTTATCTTATCTACAATAGCTCTACAGTAGTCAACTACACTCTCAGTATTTTTTTTTTTTAAAAAAAAATTTATACCCAGAAATATCTCAGAATTTCGAAACTCAAATAAAGAAACAAACAAAAAAATAAATTGATTGAGAAGGATCCAAACCAAAAGCATGTGAAAGCGTACCTGAATAGGAGAAAGAGTTCTGAGGTAGAACATTTCAGCGGATTCGGGTACACCACCAACGACCCGACCCATTTTGCCACAAACCTTAGAGTCCCTAATACAAGAGCTAATCTTGTCCCAATAAGTCTCACTAGCCACGCGCTCTTCCAACCAACCCGAATAATCCCCCAAGTTATACTCCAAATAAGACCGGTTCAAGACGACCCGACCCGAACCCTTATCCGTAACCACATACGCGAATACAATAAAGCCGATGAGAGCCGCGATAACGAAGAACATGACGACAAGGTAGAGTCGCATGAGGAAGGTGTTGCGATAACACGCGCCGGCGAAACCCGCCAGAGAGACGACCATAATGGAAACTCCGATGACGATTAACGGCCACTGTAGGAACTTGAGGCAGTCGGTGTTGTTGGCACGGCTGCTCAGCCATATTCCACCGCCGAGGATCGGAATCGAAAGAAGGAATGTTAGGAAGTTCACCAGACCGATCAAGTGATTGCTAGTTCTCATATTCTTCGATCTCTGTTTTCTTTTCTTTTCTTTTTTTCTACGGCTATACGATTTCTTTAAATGAACCAACTATGGTATGTTTAGATGAGGTCCCTGTTAAGTTAAGTAGATAGATGCAGGTGGTAATGGCGTATTTATTGTTGTGTGACTGTGTGAGCTATAGGCTATGGCTTTGCGCGTAGTCATTAAAATATTGCAACTCGCTCTGCATTTCGGACAGGTGTCCCTTGGATACTGAAACTAGTTAAATACTTAAATCACTATATTGCCCTTTAATTTTTATTTTTTTTTTGGAAAATTCCAATTTTTAGTCTCTGAAATATGGCAATGGTCCACTGAAACATATAAATAGATATTCTGGCAATGGTCCAAAAACAAAATCAATAAATATCATCAATGATGCAAAATTCGATTAGATAACTGCAATAAACGACTCACCCGTGTGAATGAGTCAACTTCAACCTCATTCTTCTTTTTTTCGAATTACAAGAGAACAGAAAAGTTAAGGGAAGAGATAAATATCGACCTGTTTATCTACTATGGACCTATCAACGAGGATAATATTATTAGAACAAACATTAAAATCTACGTACTCAAATCTAGACAAGAGAAAATTGATGTCATCACCCAGCGAGCCAAGAATGTAGGGAAAACCTTTGTTGCTTGTGAGGTATGCAACCATGTGTTTTTCAGGAATAAACACTTCAACATGCATGCTTCCCTGTGCAATTAACCCTTCAAGAATAGTTTTGAGAGCTTTAAAACGATCTACAATGGCATTGTTATGCAGAGGGGAAACCATTTCCATGAGGGTTATGCTTGAGGTGTTACTAAGAAAAGTAGCAACCATGATCCTTTTGCCTTGCACTTTAATTTTCCTCCAACTGAGAATGAGTTGTGGTAAAGGTCTCAGGGCAGTACTCCTCTGCAAAGGTAGAGATTGGTGACTTCTACGATTTTGAAGATCTTGAAGATAGGTTGCAAAGGAAATGCTTTGGGACCAGGCTAGATTCGCCATATGAATTGCATCTTGAGGCTTGAATTGCTTATGATCAAAAAGAGTTTTGTTCCTGTGAAAGTAAATAGACCAACAAACAAGGACAAACATTCTGGTTAGGTCAAAATCAGAGTTACAGAGAATTTTGTCTTTACTGAGAAAATATTCAAACCAGCTACTCATGGAGGTATGATTTAAGTCATCCGTTCGGAGTGATAATTGAGACCCAAACCATGTTGCTTTAGCAAAATCACAATGATTGAAGAGGTGCATGGCTGTTTTAGTCACTTGGCACCCAAAAGGACACTCCCCTGTGACACTAAAATGTCTCTTGAGCAAATTGTCACCAAGTGGAAGGGCATTGTGACAAAGTTTCCACGCAAAAATCTTAACTTTATTCGGAACTTTCAATTTCCAAAGAACATCCCACTGGGAAAAATTATTGTGATGAACAGATTGATGGCGCTTGGAGGAGATCAAACTATAGGCGCGGACATGGTACTTTCCATCTCTTAAATTGCTTCAGATAAGAGTGTCCTTCATGTTATGCCTTGAAGTGGGAATAGTTTGAATTTCCTTAGCAATATCAGGGGTAAATGGATCTGAGTTTGCTAGCATCCCAATCTCATTCTTCTTATCCACCAGTTCAACTATAGTGATGCGATAGTCTAAGATACACATTGTGGACTCACATTAGGCTATATATCTCTGCTTCGTGTATTTCTGATTTAGGGTACCATTTTTGAGAAACTGAATTATCTATTTTAATTATTAGGGTAAATTACACAAAATGGTCTTGTGGTTTGGCCCATTTTCAGATAGGGTCCCTGTGGTTTAAAAAGTGTCAAACTGGGGGCATGTGGTTTCCTCCGTTAGCAAATAGGGTCCCAGGTGGTTTTTTCCATCCAAATTAACAGAAAGGTGGACTATT
The DNA here is from genome assembly GCA_003254925.1 of Chamaecrista fasciculata. Lineage (NCBI taxonomy): Eukaryota > Viridiplantae > Streptophyta > Magnoliopsida > Fabales > Fabaceae > Chamaecrista > Chamaecrista fasciculata. The sequence continues at coordinate 31,358 of QANZ01052092.1, read as the reverse complement.
TTGTGATTTGAACATTTTTTTTATTAAAACAAAAAGGAAAAGGACTAGTTTGCAATTTTAACCAAATTACAATAAGAGTAAAGCAAAATCGTGTGGGTGTCCGCCTTCACTTTCTTGCTCATTTTTCTCCATCCTTCGCTTCCTTCTTCAAGATTTCTAGAAGCTTTGATGTCGCTGATGGCTGTCACCGGTTCCTTGGGTGCCTCTAGATCTCCGGCAAAACTCCCCACATTCGCACTCTTATCCCTACTACTACCACTTCCCATTCCCAAATCCATGTAGAACACAAAACCAACAAAGAACAAACAGAAGACTACAAATCCAACGGCTTGCCATAGAAAAATCTCGGCACTAAGATACACATAAAAGAGGAACAAGGCGGAGATCAAGTAAAATAAAACGTCCTTGACAAACAGAGCAGTAGATTGCGACAAATTTGACAACAAAAGCGGAGACGAAGGTTCCGACGGAGAGAATAGCGCTGAAGCCATTGTCGCGAACCTGACCATCGCGAAGAGCAGCTACAGATGCGAAAACATCGGGCGCGCCATTGCCGTCAATCTCTTTCTTGCTTTACTCTCCGCCGTCAAAGCTTCTGGAAATCTTGAAGAAGGAAGCAAAGGATGGAGAAGAATGAGCAAGAAAGTGAAGGCGGACACCCACACGATTTTGCTTTACTCTTATTGTAATTTGGTTAACATTGTAAACTAGTCCTTTTCTTTTTTGTTTTAATAAAAAAAATGTTTAAATCACAAAATAGTCCACCTTTCTGTTAATTTGGATGGAAAAAACTATCTGGGACCCTATTTGCTAACGGAGGAAACCACATGCCCCCAGTTTGACACTTTTTAAACCACAGGGACCCTATCTAAAAATGGGCCAAATCACAGGATCCTTTTGTGTAATTTACCCTAATTATTAAGGGTTAAATCATTAATTCAAAAAAACTTTAGGTAGCAAAAAATAAGTTTTTTTTTGTATAAACTTGCCCTTTATTATTTGTTGCTTTATATATACATGCGAATAGGTTTTCCCACTCACTGCAGTTACTTAGGGCCTGTTTGGCAGCCTGAGCATTCCAATCCAAGTCAATTTTATTGAATGAGATGAGATTATGTTGTAATGGGATGAGATGAAATGATGTATTGGTGTTTGGGTGATTTTAGAGAAAATGATGTGAAATAGAGTGTGAAATTATATAAAAGGGTATGTAATGATTGTGGTTGGTTGAAATAGGTTTATGGATTTTTTTAATTTGTATAGGGGTATAAATGGTAAGAAATAGTGAAATGAGATGGAGATAATAAGATGAGATGATAGGTGTTTGGTTGTGTTTTGATTGAAATAATATTGAGATGAGATGATATTGGAAAGTGTGATATGCTATTGGAAAGCGTGAGGATGAGAAAATTTTGGATGAAGAGTTAGAGGTCAATCCAAGTGGATGAGATGATGGGTCAAAATGAAAATAATATTGGAATTATTTTTAAGAATACAATTTGGTCCATAAATTTGTACCGGTCCTATTAATCAATCCCTAATATGTGTAAATGATAACTTGGGGCTTACACGAAATCTCAGTCATCAATAATCGAATCTATTTGTGAAATCCAACGAAAAAAATAACAAAGAATAGTTTAAGGACCATAATGCAAATAACAAAACAACACAAAAATGTTTGGTCAATGGTTCATTTTGATACAAAATGTATGCCCTAATATTCATTTGGTCCATTATGTTTCAAAATGCTCATATTGGTCCTAAATGTTGGCAAAATGATTCATTTTGGTCCTAAATACTGGTAAAATGTTTCGTTTTGGTCACAACCAGATAGAGAAAGTATTCTTTGGGAAAAATACGTAGCTCTAAACAAGCCATATTCAATAGTTGGGACCAAAATGAAAGATTTTGCAAATATTTAGGAGCAATTTGAATATTTTGAAATATAATGGACCAAAATGAATATTAAGGCATACATTTAGGACTAAATTGACCTTTTAACCCTATATTTTTCCATCTTGTACATACACGTGGGCCATTTTGTATTTTCTCCATTCAATATATTACCGTTATTAAATTTATGAGTCCTTTAATTTGACAAAAAAAATATGGATAGAACCACTGTCCACATATATAGAACATATCCAAACTCAGAATAACCGAAAAATGAAGAAAATACAATATCTGAGATTGTCTTATTTTATGCCCATTTCAGTAATATTCCATCATTCCTCAATAAAAAACTATATTGCTCCAGCAATAGAGTTTTACAGTTTATCTCTCTCTCTCCATCAATCACTCTCACATCAAAGTTTTATATTCAATTTTTGATTTGATAAAGAGAGAGATAGACTATAAAAAGTCCATTGCTTAAGCAATGAATCTTTTTATAGCATTACTCTTTCTATAATAATATAAGAGACAAGTATAATTGAAGAAGGAGGAATATTACAACTAACAAAATAATAATATTGTAAATTTTTTGTTTAATTAAATTAATATAAATTCTATATATATATATAAATAAGATTTTGTGTAGGGTGTGTGAGAGAGAGAGAGAGATGTATGTGTGTGTGTGAGATAGAGAAAGAGAAAAAGTGTGTGAGTGAAAAAGAGAAAAAAATGATGAAAAATGATAGATAGAGAGAGAAAATTATAAGTGTAATAAATGAGGGTATGTAAAATTACTATTTTGTCTAGTTTTCATCCAATTCTAAAATGAGATGATATTTGAATGAGATGAGATTGGGATTATAGAGCTCCCAAACATGCCCTTAGATATGTGTGAGTACAACGGGTTATTGCTAAGTAACTTCCATAGACTTCAAAAAGTTTGTGGATCCATCATCCTTGTGATGTCACCCTGGCCATGGAAACTTAAAAAAAAAAAATCGTTCGTTGAATTTGTTGCTTCAGAAATTAATTAAATATCAACTTGGTGTTCTTGTTTTTTCTTCTAATTTTGCCACGACATTTTCGGGGGAAATTGGTATTGCTTAAAAAATTGAGTATGACAATGATGAGATAATAAAGAATCAATGCTTTTCGACCTCATTCTTGAGGGTAGAAGCTAACTCCTCTGGCCTGCTACTTCTAGAGGCCCAGGTTAAACCAATATGGGCTTTCAAACAGGCCATCAGTTCAAACGAAATTGCAAACCCATGCTTTTAAGGCCCATAAAGGGAGAAGCAAACAACAAATGTTAAGTCTACGATTTTTATTGGCCAAAAACAGTTTCTGATTGAGCAACAAAAAAACAAAGAACGTTCAGGCACTGGAATTTCCATTTCGAACTAGTTCATATAATAAACTTTCCTTTATTGTCACACTCTCACTATCCATTTTCATTTGTTTTTTTAAGCCCAACCTATATATGTCACTATCTTGAACGGGAATGCCTATTATTTAAGACCACTCTACTTCATCCAAATATAATTTAAGTTTTTATTTCAATAAGTTTCATCCTAATTCCTAGGGTAAAGAATAATAACAAAAAAATGTGTGATGAAATCATAGTGCAAAAAATCGGACCGGTCATCAAACCGGTGGAAGGCTCGGGTCACTGGTTCAACCGCTGGGTCACTGGTTTAACCGGTTGAGCCGGTTTACTTAAAAAATACATTTTCAAATATACATATTCATTAAATACACATTAATATATTGCAATAATTTAAATATAAAGTAAATATTAAACACTTTAGTACCTTTGGAGTTATTTTGGAATTTTAACCATAACAAGTTTTGTAAAAATTACATATTGACCCCAAAATTTTTTTAAAGTTTTCATTTTAGTCCATCTATAATATGTATCCAGGGACTAATTTGTAATTTTTTGAAAATTTTTTAGGGTCAATATGTAATTTTGAAAACTTTAGCGGGTCAAACCGGTTCTCCGGTTGAACCGGTGACTCACGGTTCAACTGCAATCCGGTATTTTTTTTTGTTCCGGACTGGCCCGAGCTCCGGTTCACCGGTCGAATCGCCCGATCCAGTCCGATTTTTTGCACTATGGATGAAATAAGTAAATAAGAAAAATGCGTGGGCGACAAACAAAATGTAGAACGTGGTGGCAGCGTACATACATGAATGAGTTCAGCAATTGAATGCAAGCGTATTAAAGGCTTAAAGCTATATAGGAACCACGCAACCTTTCGCAGTACTTCCAACTATTCAGATGTTCTTTTTATTTTTCTTTTGAATAAACACGGACAGTACTTTTATATATAAAATCAATCTCATAAAATCGAATAAGTCGTTTCTGTAGTAATTTTGATGGGCTCGATTTTACCTAAACTCCTTATTTTTTAATTTATCCTTTTCTTTTTTCAATATACGCTCCTCAATCCCAATAACGGATATACAAAACGATAAAGAAAAGGAAATAAAAGATAGGACAGGGAAAGATAGAAAGACATAAAGAAAGAAAGGTCAAAAAACTTATTTTGGTCCCTGATATTTATCCTGTGTTCCATTTTAGTCCCTAATATATTTTTTGTTCCATTTTGATCCTTAATGTTTCTCAAAAGTTTTATCATTTTTCTTAACTTTTGAATATGGTCATATCTCTTTTGTTTCAAACCCGAATACAATTAAATCAGAGTTATCGGTTAAATTTGATGAGATATTTCTTTGCCTAATTGGAGACATCGGCAAACAAGGTCAAATGGACACATGAAATTGGTATCGAAAATGGGTCACTTGTTTCATGAATTTGGCCATATTTCTCTCGTTTCAAGTTCGAATGCAACGAAATCAGAGCTAAAAGTTACTGATAAACTAGAAAATGGTCAGACTTACCTAGTTCAACAAGTGTGGGCTGCAAGAGCAAGTTCGAGTGTCTAAGTACCTACAAGAACTTCACAGGGGGGGCCTGCGAAGAATACTCTGACGCTCAAGTTAGAATGTGAGGGATGTGAGAGCAAGAGAATTCTAAAAGTGAGAAGTAGCTAACCTTTGTCTGCTGGGTTGAGCTCTATTTATAGAGCAGGCCAGCGCACGGGGCGCACCACGTAGTCGAGCACGATTTCCACCAGCGAGAGTGATGGAGACCGAGATTTGCGGGGCAAGGCAATCGTGGGTGATTGCGTATCGCGTTATAAGGCGGGCGCCAGCGGACTAGGGAACGTGGGTATAACCAAGTCCGTGGCCCACGATCTCCAGCAAGGATGGAGACCGAGAATTGCGGAGCAGGGCAATCGTGGGTGACTGCGTCATGCTGGGGGCGAGCGCCGTAATCCTGGATGGATCACGGCCGCCCCTAAATGTGCGGAGAGGCATTCGACTGGTTCGAGTGCGCCTTGAAGGGTTTGGAGGGGAGAAGAGGCCTAGAGCGAGGGCCTATTAGGCGTACGCCCAAATAGTGATGTTATTAGTTACTTTTGATGAGTTATTTCTTTATCTAGTTGGAACTGTTGACAAACGAGGTCAAATAGTACTTTGAAAACTAATATTGATGTTTTGACTAAACTCAACTTTGAAGTATTATTTGATCTCATTTGTCAATGACTCCAATTGGATAGAAAAAGAACTCATCAAGAGTAATTTGTAACTCCAATTTCGTTGCGTTCAAACTTGAACCAAGAGAGATTTGATCAAATTCATGAAATAAATGGCTCATTTTTTGGGCTGACTTCATGTCCCATTTGACATCGTTTGGTGATGTCTCCAACAAAACAAAGAATGAACCTAGATCTGATTTAATCGTACTCGAATTTGAAACGAGGTATATAACCACATGCAATAGTTAGGGATTGAAACTTTTAAAAAACATTAAGAATCAAAAATAACAAAAACATTAAGGACGAAAACAAGTTTTTAACAAAGAAAGAAATGAATAATAATATGATAGTGCGGACGCAAGGTCTCAGTTAAAACCAATTTAATGGCTCCGAGTACGAAACGACAAATCTGTACTCTGCTTGGTCCCTTCCTCACGCTCGCTGAATACTGATTAGCGTCTTCCCTTCTCGCTCGTTCGTTTTCTCTTCATTTTTTTGCCCTCATTCTTGTGCCATTACTACACTTTCTTCTACAAAACCCAAGACACACACACACACACAGAGAGAATTACAGAATCTAGATAGAGTGATTTCGCGAGGGAGTGAGAGATATTCAAGCTTTCTACAAAACCCAACGAACGAACCCACCGACTTCTCCTTCAACTGCTACCTCATTCATTCCTTCTAAGGGTAACTCTCTCTTTCTCTTTCTCGTGCTTCACATTTCTCTCGTTTGGCTTCACGGAAAATGCGGGAAGCCAAAATTGAGCTTACCAGGACTATATCATACATACACATTTCTATTACACTACCTCAGCTATGGCATCTAGGTTTTCTTTGTTTATTTGTGTTTGCTTGGAAAACTAGGATCTCGGACCTCGCAAAACTGCTTCATTAAGGTCAGATGTAGGGTTCTAGCTTTCAATTTCGTCCTTTCCGTCGCTACATTTCCTTGGGAGATTAGTTGAATTTGTTCTTACTTTATTTGCTTTTTCTTTGGATTTTTAGTTTGTTTTTAATGTAATAATCGTAATGAATTATTATGCATTTTTTTTTAAATTCAAGCACTTTCTGTTTCTGCAACTCTCTGCGTTGGAGCCGCTCGCGGAGGAGCTGGAAGGTTTCACATATTTAATGTTTTTAAAAAATTGTTTTTGTAGACTTTCATTATTGGTAAACCGAATAATCGAATATGTATTAATAAAGGCGATTCCATAATGTACTTATTTTGTTTGTTTGTTTCTGTTTCTTCCTCTTTATTCTAAGCTTTATTTAATATTTAATATTTCTCTAAATAGTAGCGCCTCCTCTCTCATTTTTTTAATTAAAAGATGGCCTTCCATTACCTACTTCTGTTGCCGATTTCAAAATCTCTAAGGATGCTTTATCGTTAGCTGTAGATCTGATTCTTTTTGTTCTTCGGGAAAATTCTTAATTACTGAGGTGATTTTCGAGGGTTTTACTTTACCTTTTCCGTTTTCTTTTGTCATTTCCTTGTTCAGCAGAGAACAATGCTTGGAAACGACACAGCGCACACTTTTAGAGCATGTCTTGTTCTATTCACTTTATCTAGGAAATAATCTTATTCTGTCCCTCGTTAAAGAATCATGGGATAATGTTAATTAAATGATGGCAAAGTAAAAAGTTTGAAAACTTTTGGTTAAAGATATTCCTGTGTTCATACATTTTCAACACTTGACACTCATTTTCAACACTTGACACTCATTGGGTGGGTCGTGCCCTTCTTTCGCGGCAAAATTGGTGGTTCATCACTTCGCATTTGCAATTACGAAATTGCCCATTTGATTTAATACAACTGGACATGTGGGTAAACTGGTACCTTCATTGTTTCATGGGTAGATCTACTCGGGTGCCTTTGTAATTTCCTTTTTGTGTTTGTAGTCGTAGGTCCCTCTTTGACCATAATAGTGGGGTCTGTTTGCTCTTAAAGAGCCTTATCAATTATCATTAGCAGCAGCTGGTATAAAGTTAAAAAATTTTCCGTTTGGGTGGTTGACCTATTGCTTGAAATTGTATTTCACTTTTCTTTATCCATCATTATATGTGGTGCCCATACCTCTCTCCATGTTCATATTTTCGAGTGATATCTTTCTTCTTGCTACAAAGGTGACATCTTTAAGTATTTATGCTGGAAAAGGGATAGGAACGTGAATTCTTAAGTAGTTTGTCTACGACAAATTGCACATCAAGTTAATTATGAAGAGTATGCTAGCTCTACCTAATAGTCTCTGAAAAGAAAGGTTGAAAATCACAGTTAGAAAATCTTGTGCATTTATGGCATGATGCATTGTTACATGGGAGTGCATCCTATCTACGTGAACCCATTAATTTGTTCATAACGTCATTTATCTTCCATTGGATTCCCTTGTCTCAGTTGTGATATTTTTCTGAACTGGCACAGTCCTTGTGGGTCAGGGAACATTCAAGACTCAGACCAAAGTTATTAACTTTCCTTGACACAAGGTAGATTAACCATGCAGACCCCCAAGACCAGGTAATCTTCAAATACTTTGGCCATTATTATTTTTCATTTTAAACTTTGCTTTTCTACTTTCAAAAGCACTCAATAAATGACAATTCTTTTTAAACGGACTATTTAAATTTTGAAGTCGAGGAGAAACTAAAAACGTTTATGAATTAGCTCTGTAGAAATTAATGCAAGTTTTTCTCTATATAACTTTGCTTCGCATCAGTAGCTTTAGGCTCCACCAACTGCATTTTCACCCCTTTGTTTTTCTCTTTTGGTTTGACATTTTCCTGTGGAACTTTACATATCAAATTTACCACTGAGTTAATGCATTCCTACTTCATCAATCGATGGGGCATAACCATTTTTTTTATGGTAAGAATTTACGATCATGATGCTTGAGTTACTTTTTGCATCTCATCATCTGCGAGAAGCATTTGCAAGCAAGTTGTTCTCTATGCAAGTTCTTATTATTATTCTTCTTTTTCTTTTCCCCATTGTTTAAGTTACATTGGAGGCCTTACCCCTTATCTGAGGGAATGAGCGATTGGGACCCGCTGCCGTTAATCCCAGTTGATATTGTAATCTAATACGGCTTTCAATATTGTGAAAAGTAATGGGCTAGAAATGACATTATGCAGTACCATTCCTATTGAATGAGCGACAGCGGTAATGCATGTTGAAATAATGTTATTCTCTGCCAATTACCAGAAGTGTATTTAATTTAACACAATAAATATCTCTACCTTACATGGAACTTGATAATTATTATAATATAAAATTTCAAGGTTATGATGATGATATATTAATACGTTTGGAATTTATTATTGATAACAATTAGCAAGACTTCATTAGATTAAATAATTTCAATGTATATGCTCCTATTGTGATATTAGTATATTACCAATACCAGGCAGCTATATTTCTTTATGCTTAAAATTGCTATATTAAAATTATTCATAAAATTGGTATATTTAAATTTGTCCGCACAGTGGTACATCCACTTTCTGTGCTCTGCCATCTTAAGTAAAGGTGATGAGTTGTCAAGTTCCAGTGATCTGAAGATATTACCTTATATGGCAAAGACATTAATTGCTGCTTATTTAGTTATTTATTGCAAGATTTGAAACTTTCTGCCAGGATTTTACTCCCTTACCTGATCATATAACTTATTCTCTCTTCAGAAGTGGATTATCTGAAGTTGCTCAAAAAGTCTCTCCTCACGGCGCCGCTCGCCAACTCAGGCCTGGAACCTTAGACACTAGTCCTGCATCTTCGTTTAGTCAAGCTAATAGAACATCAAAAGAAAGAAGCCCCAAAGTTCTTGAACGCAAATCACCTAGAAGCCCTGTTCCAGAGGTATTTCTTTTTCATAAAAAGGAAAAAAAAAAACTAAACAAAACAAAACATATTTGGTCCCTAACATAGTAACATATAAGGTTGAATTTCCCCTTCAACCCTCCACAAATCATTTCTTTCAATTTAGTCTTTTAATCATTAAAATGCTTACATTGTTGCCCCAAATTTTTATTTTCATTTGAAATTTAACCCCAAAGTTGATTGATTGCTAACTTGAATGATATTTGTTTTATTACCTCACTTCAAACTTGGTGACCAAATTTGCTTTTAAATTTCGGCTGGAAATGAGAAGGAAGGGAACATTGTAAGCATTTTAATGATTGGGAAACTAGTGAGAAATTTTTTAAAGGAATAATAATCGTAGAGGAAAACCAAATTGAAAGTTAACTGTTTGTGTCGGACAAAATAGATAATTTCTCTCTTAATTCTTTTTTGGGCACCATTTTGGACACAGGTCTGATTATGGGATTTCTTGCATCTTGCTCACTCCTAGAAAATATGATACATCATGATATCTTAAGCCTAATGTGGGTGTTTTTGTGTTCGTAATATTTTCTTCTTGATTTATACTTTAAATTTTGTTTCTTCTTTTTTTCCATGATATATTGATAATTTTATATTTTTATTTTCCTTCTTATTCTAAGCAACTCATGATATGCCATGTCTCACCTGCGTCAAACTCTTGTATAGTAGACTCAATACAATTCCATAAATTTAACATCAGCACTTTAAATTTTGTCATATTGCAGGTCTATATTAGCTGCCTGCTTTTTAAAATATACTTAAAAAGTGACATTTTATATTAGTGTTGGTTCACAGTTAGGTGAATCTTAAAAGAGCCATTTTAAAACATCTGTTCTTGTGCATTTAAGTGTATTTACATTATTAATAGAGTAGGTAAGCATTACCTACTAAACTGCTTAATAATAAGTTCTGATTGGTTTATATAAAATATGGATGGCATTATGCATGCAAGAACCTGTGAAAGCTTATGTTTATGTGATGCCGAGCCTCTGTAGTATTACTATTATACTGTCTTGTCTGTTTTTTGGCATTTTATGCATCTTGGATTTCCTCATTTCTGGTTTGAACCAACGCTATAGAATCTTGTTTTTGTCTTCTACTACTCATAACAATTTTCTAGGTCTCGGAATTTGTTTAGAGTTCTTAAAACAGTTTGTTTTTTTCTATTGCTTCAGAGAAAGCGACCCAGCAGAATCTCTGAGTTGGAATCCCAGGTTTCTCAACTTAAGGAAGATTTAGGGAAGGTGAGGGACCAACTCAGTTCATCCGAATCATGCAAGAAGCAAGCCCAGCAAGAAGCTGAGAAGTCCAAGGAGCAACTTTTGTCTGTGTCAAAGAAACTCGAAGAATCTCAAAAGCAGCTTTTCGAACTCTCTGCTTCTGGAGAAGCTCATGTGATTAAGAAGAGCCCAGAAGAACATGATAAAGCATGGCAATCCGAGGTCGAAGTTGCCATGGATGAAATTAAGCAGCTTAAGCTCCAACTTGAACTGATCACTGATTGTGAGAATGCACAAAACCAGAAAGCAGAATCAGCAAATCTGGAACTACTGAACCTGAAAGAAAGCTTGGCAAAAACGGTTTCTTTTATAGAGAACATGAAGAATCAGCTTGGAGAATGTAAAGAATCTGAAGCTCAAGCCCAAGCTTTGGCCAATGAAACTCTGCTTCAACTGGAGGCTGCAAAAAGAACCGTAGAGATTTTAAGAGCTGATTCTACAAAAGCTGCACAAGGCTACAATTCCGTTGCTTCAGAGTTAGACCAGTCGAAAGCAAGAGTCAACTCGCTAGAAGCACTTGTAAGCAAACTTGAGGCAGATATGAGCAGTGATAAAAAGTGCAACCATTCAGAAAAATCGAAGGCAGAGGATCCAAATCTTACCAAAGGAGAGATTTATAATCTGAAGTGCGAGGTAACACAGCTGAGATCTGCACTAGAAGCTGCTGAGACTAAATACCAAGAAGAACAAATAAGGAATACAGTGGAGATCAGAAATGCCTATGAGTTGGTGGAGCAAATTAAATCAGAATCAACTGACAAAAAGACCGAGCTTGAGGCTGAGCTGAATAAAAGAAAAGCTGATATTGAAGAACTGAAGGCAAACCTCATGGACAAGGAAAATGAACTGCAAGGTATTGTGGAAGAGAATGAGAATTTGAACTTGAAGCTTGAAAAGAGCCTGTCTTCCCAAAGAGAAAACGAGCTCGAAAAGGAACTCAAAAGATTAGACGAGTGTGTTGTTCAACTGAAGGCTGATTTAATGGACAAGGAAACAACATTACAAAGCATATCAGAAGAGAATGAGACGCTGAAGCTAGAAATCAAGAAGAGGTTCAATGATGGTGGGAAAGTGAAAGAGGAAGTGGAGGCAGCAAAGGAAGCAGAAAGAGAGGCTCTTGTGAAACTTGGGATTGTGATGGAGGAAGCAGATAGGAATAAGAGAAAGGCAGAGAGGGTAGGAGAGCAATTAGAAGCAGCACAAGTAGCAAACTCAGAAATGGAAGCAGAATTGAGAAGGCTGAAAGTACAGTCTGATCAGTGGAGAAAAGCAGCAGAAGCTGCTGCTGCTATGCTTTCAGCAGGAGGAGGAAACAACAATAATGGGAAGATCACAGAACGAAGCGTGTCTTTGGATAGCAACAACTACAGTAATAACCCTCTTATGGGGAAGTGTTCATCTTATGTTGAAGATATTAATGACGATTTTCAGCAGAAGAAAAATGGAAACATGCTCAAGAAGATTGGGGTTTTGTGGAAGAAGCCTCAGAAGTAGACGGTCGGCTTAATATAATATAATATTTTAGTACCCACTTATATATATATATATGGTCGCTGCAGTGTTTTTATGTTTTTTTGTCTCTGTAAATTATGCGTCCGGATCTATCTATATTTGAGAACATGCTTTGAGAGATTGCGATTGCATACTAAGCATACATAACCCCGCCTTTTCTTCTTGCCCTGGCAAATGGATGCCAATCTGCTATCACTATCAGTGTAATTTTCTTTTTACAATGATTTTTCGCATTTTTCCTGTGATGGTTGTTCTCATTTATTATTGTTCTACGTACACCAACGAAAAAAATTAAATAAATCTACTAAAATTTCAAAGGAAAACTTTAGAATAATTCCTTTATTATTTAATTTATATGTTTAAAAGTTACATTACAGTAACAGTTATTTTGATCAAATCATTAATTTAACTTTTCTTTATTATAAATCAATATATATATATATATCTCAAATCTAGTTACAATAAATTTGTCACATTGTTCATATAACAACAAATAATCCATATTTTAAATATATGATTTTATACAAAATAATTTTTAAAAAGCCAAAAGGACTAAACAAGTAATTAATTTGAACAATAATTTTGTTTGATAAATAGTAATTGATAAACTAAAATAAGGACAAACTTACCTAATTCAAGAAGTGGGCTGCTAGAGCGATGCTTGATTGCCAAAGTACCTGCAAAGACTTCACAGGGGTGCTCTGCGAAGAATACTCTGACGCTCAAGTTAGTGTTTGAGTGATATGAGAGCAAGAGAATTCTGAGGTGGTAAGAGTAGCTAACCTGGAAATGGTTGGGTTGTGTGGTATTCATAGAGCAGAGCGAAGGGAGGTGGCCAACGCGCGGGGGCGCACCACGTTGTAACCCATGATCTCCACCAGCGAGGGTGGTGGAGACCGAGAATTGCGGAGCAAGACAATCGTGGGAGATTGCGAGTTGTGATGGGGCGCGCGCCACAAGACTGGAGAACGTGAATCTGACCAAGTCCGTGGCCGCCCCGAAGTACATGGTGAGGCACTTGACTGGTTCAAGGGCGCCTCGAAGAGTTCGGGGAGGAAGAGAGGCCTGATGCGAAGTCTGACTAGGCATTCGCCCAAATAGTAATGTATGAGTAATAATTAACTTATGCTAAATATAGAGTTAAAAAAATATTTTGGTATGTGTTTTGAAGTAAGCTAATCAGTACACAGATTAAAAAAAAAATTTTGAAAATGTTGTATTATTGAGAATCCCTGAAATATAATTTTCTTTGTATAATAATTTTTCACTGTGTCGTTTTGAGTTTTGACATTCCTTTTTACCGAAAGAAAACAAAAATAGTTCAAAGGAAAAAAAAAACTTAGGTTCCTCATGTTTGTTTAAAGTTTCGTTTTGGTCCATCAAGTATTTTTTCCGTTTTGGTCCCTCATATTTTCTCAAAACTACATTTTGGTCCCTCAAGTTGTTTTTCGTTCTGTTTTGATCCCTCAAGTTTTTAAAAAGTTTCACCGTTACTCCCCGACTCTTTTCCATCCACCTTTTCTGTTAAAAAAAGGAATAAACTAATTTTCATCTCCAACAATTTTGCTCTTTTACAAAAGGCAAGAACCTTAATGCAAAAGAGTAAAATTGTTGGGAGATGGAAGTTATATTTTTTTTCTTTTTTTAACGGAAAAAATGGATGGAAAATGGTCAGGAACTAATTGTAGAACTTTTAGGAAACTTGAGGGACCAAAACGTAACGAAAAAAAAACTTGAGGGACCAAAATGGAACCTTGAGCAAACATAAGGGACCAAAGTGGAACGAAAAAAACTTGAGGAACCAAAACAGAACTTTGAACAAACATGAGGGACCAAAATAGGACTTTGGCCTTTTTTTTTTTTTTGCCCTAACTTAGGTTAACTTAAGGTTCACTTATACGCCTGTCAACTTTCAAGGTTAGGGTTCAGTTTCGTTTGTTTGTGGCAGGCAGCCTAAGCAGCTTCTTCTCCGGCCGACTCAGGTTATCAACAACAGATCGAACTCGTACTCCTCAGTCGTCACTATGGGGTGAGTTTCAGTTCTCATCATTGTTTGATCCTGCCTGCAACATCTGTTTGTTGTTTTCGTTCAGAGTCTTTACGAGAGAATTCACAATTAATTGAACAAGTGCTGCATCCGATGTTAATTAGATTTGCTTTCGACTTTAAGTTGAGACGATGTAATTGATAGTGTCAGCATGATTTCATTATTCAATAGTATTAAACTTCCTTGTATGGCGAGTTTTGAGTAACTCTGCATATAATGTGAGTCGTAATGAGGTTATCATATAATGTTGTGCTTTATGTTCTCTGATCTCCAATTTTTCATAAGGTTATCATATTGTTGAGTAATGAGTATCTAGTTAGTTTCATGCAGAAAACGGTGTTAAACATATTTTCTTCAAGTTGTTCTAAGCAACTTGTTGTCATGGCTCTCTAATATACTGCAGCGTATTTTTAACACTCATCAGTCCAAAAAACGAAAGAAGAAATCTCAGAAAATAGTTAGAAAAATTCTGAACATATTGCTAGCTCTACTGAGTACTAAGCATTCACTCTTAGGATATGTTTGAATTGAGGATAATGGAGAGGAAGGGAAGGGGAGGCCATTGTGATATCTTTCCCTTATTTGGGAAGTTTAAAATCTGAATGGAAGAGGTATGAGGTGTTAACCTTCCCTTCTCTTCTCCTCCTTCTCCTTCAATCTCTTCCCTTCCCTTCTAACAATACCCTTAATTATTAATTATAAATGGTTTTTGTTTTTTTTATTTTCTTATTCATGTTTCATGTTTTGCTTATCAATAGACATTTTAGCATTAGACTATGGAATGGGCTACGATTGATGTCTTGTGTTTCAGAAGGGTTTCTCATGTTTAATGGCTTTCTTAGTTATGTAGAATAACTGAATGATGGCATATTAATTGCTATCTAAGATTTTTTTTTTTTACCTTAATGTTCAATGTTTCGTTACTTTTTTCCTGTGTAACCTGTTATGTCATTTGAGCTACTGGTTACTATATAATTCCACTAATAAAATGTAGCGTCCGCTTTTATAGATTTGACTATTAGCTTTTTTTATTTTAAAGATGTACTAAAATTCATAGCTGCTGAAAATTTTGTCAATGGTCAGGAAAACACGTGGTATGGGAGCTGCTCGCAAGTTGAGGTCCCACAGAAGAAGGCAGAGGTGGGCTGACAAAGCGTACAAGAAATCCCATCTGGGGAATGAATGGAAAAAGCCATTTGCTGGATCTTCTCATGCTAAAGGCATTGTTCTTGAGAAAATGTGGGCTTAATCTTGTAGATGCTTTCTTTCAATTCCTTCAAGAGACTTTCTATACTTGGAAACTTCATATAACTGCTAACAAAATGTTCTGCTGACTGACTTTTTCAGTGGAATTGAAGCTAAGCAGCCGAACTCTGCTATTAGAAAATGTGCTCGAGTGCAATTGATCAAGAATGGAAAGAAGATTGCCGCTTTCGTGCCAAATGATGGTTGCTTGAACTATATTGAAGAAAATGTAAGATTTCCAAAATAAAGATGGGCAGTAGGGAAGAGAAGATTTGTTCTTGTCCAACTTGCTCCTTTCATGTTAACATTGAACCTTGGTTGTTTTGCAGGATGAGGTGCTGATTGCTGGATTTGGCCGAAAAGGGCACGCTGTTGGAGATATTCCCGGAGTTCGATTCAAGGTTGTGAAGGTATCCGGGGTGTCACTTCTGGCACTTTTTAAAGAAAAGAAGGAGAAGCCGAGGTCTTGAACAATTTTGCTTTGGAGTAATATTTTGGTTATGTAGGTCTTAACTGGGGAAACGTTCAACATGATTCTATTCTCTGTATCTTTTTGTCCCTCCTTAGTTATTTTCATGTTCCTGGTGGATGTGGAATCTGCTATCTTTTAACACACTTTTGGACCTACAAGAAACCATACTTTATCTGTTAGTTTATTGAATTATTTGAAGAGCATAACAAAAATCCCTTGTATTGTTAACTTTTTCTTGGATTTTCTGCCCTTTTATTCGTGAGCATTTCTGAACTTTGAAAAGATTTTTTATAGAACTCTGTTTCCTATTCGTCCAAATGAACTTTAAAAATAGTAGAGTAACTTGGTAATGATCTACTAAACTAACTTCAAAGCAACACAAGCTAGTTAGATAATTTTAAATCTGTGTTCATTGTTCTTGTCTACATTCTGAATCTAAACTTGTCTTATTTTTACAAAAATAAAAAAAAAATAGCTATAAGTATTTATTTATTTTTTTTTTTTTTGCAAAAACAAAAATTAGCGGCATCCATTTTTGCAAAACTAAAAAAAAAAAAAAAATAGCAGTTTTGTAAAAATGGGTAGCAACAGTGTTTATGGATAATGACAGGTGGCAACTATTTTTTTTTTTTTTGTAAAATTGGATAATGACACTGGGTTACTTACCTATTTCTGAAAAAAAAACGTAGCTGAACATCGTGGTTTAGCTATTTCAATATAATATTTTCATTCTTTTAGTTGCTATTTTATTTTGGTCTCTAAAAAACTCCCCTGATTTACAATTTTGTGTTTAAATCCTAGATATAATTATTATCGGTTTTAGTTATTGCTCCAAGGTTCGACGTAGTTTTTCTTGTTGCAATTCTATTGTTCTCATTTAAGAAAGTAAGATATATTTTGTTAGGTTTGACTCCTAACAATCATACTCTGTATGAGACTGCGGCATCAACCGTTTGTGTTTGTCTCAGTATCTGATAGCATTTCTCGTGCAAATTAATATAAGACCAATTTGTGACCCAAATGGCCAGACTTCTGAGGATTGGATGTTAACCTAAGTTTAATTCTCCTATGTATTATGATGTCCAATATATTAATGTTTCTGAGGCAAGATGGGATAACATCTTTTGGGAGTGGATGTTCTATGATGCGAATTAAAATGTAGTATAATGTGGATTCTATATATAAAGCATTTTATGCTGTCAAGTTGGAGAGAAAAACATATGAAATGTTCTGTGCCTTCTTCCTTTTCATATGCTTCTCTAGCTTTTGCTGCCATAGACCATACCATAGTACTATATTTAGCAGCTTGTAATTGAGTACCCACTACCAATCAAGCTGCTTTATAACAAGATTCTCTATGATCCAGTTCCGATTCGAGTTCGTACTTCATTCGTTTTAGATCTCAAATCTCAAGGTTCATAACTATTCCAGCTTTTCTTTTTATTATTATTTGGCTTAAGTGCACTTTTGGTCCCAATACTATGACTAAGGTTTCAATTTGGTCCCATAACTATTTTTGTTGCAGATTTGGTCCCAAACCTTCGCAAAAAGTTTCACCGTTAGTCCCCTGGTCACTTCCGTCCAATTTTCGCCGTTAAGTGTGACGTGGCAGTCTGACTGGGATGCTGACGTGGCAAAATCAAATGAGATGGAGTAAGTTAGGATCAATATGTAACATTTCATAACTTCTCTGGACTGAACGCATAATTTTATCCCAAATGAATTGCCTTCTTCTTCTTCTTCGTTTTCTTCTCCTTTGTTCATCGTCTTCGTCTTCCAGCCGAGCAGATGCTTGTCGCGACGAGAAGTAAGGAGACGATGTCGGAGGAGACAACGACTCCGTCGTCGAATTCAGATTGGGATTTTGCAGAAGCCGCGAAACCAGAACGAAATCAGTTTGGGATTTTGCAGAAGGTGTCGTGAGAGATTCGGATTCACGATTTCAATAGATTGGGAGCGTTGAATGGAAGAAGAAGACGATAAAAGCTTGAAAATAGTGATTCAGATTTCACGATTCGGATTCTGAAAATGGTTTTAGAGATGAAAATAGTGATTCAGATTTTGGAGATGAACAGACGCCGTGGAGGGAGAGGAGGTCGTGGCGGAGACGGTGGAGGTTGGAATCGGAGAGGGATTGAGAGAGGTGGAGGAGTTTGGAGATGACGGCGGCGATCTCGAAGGCGAGGACGCCGACGGCGGAGAGACGGCGGCGAGAGGGGGATTTGAGGAGTTTTGGGTGAACGGAGTCGAGGCTGTGGGAGAGAGTGGATTTGACCTTGATCAGTAAGGTTTCAAGGGCCATTAGATATATATATATAGGAATGACTGAATGAGAAATGATTAATCAAATAGATATAGAATGTGAAGTTATGTGTGTATATATATATATATGGGTGTGGGTGAAGGAGAAAGAGGAATGGATAATGAATGAATCAGAGGAGAATGAAGATGAAGTGTTTGTGAAAATGCGTGAGAGAGGAATTAACAAGAGATATGGAAGAAGAAGGTGAAGAGGGAGTGATGAGTGTAGTGTAGTTGTTATTGGTAGTGGGTGAGTAGTGGAAATAAGAGGAAGAGTGAGAATGGAAAAAA
>QANZ01052092.1:0-12092 GCA_003254925.1 Chamaecrista fasciculata | reverse complement strand
GAGAGAGAGAGAGAGAGAGAGAGAGAGAGAGAGAGAGAGAGAGAGAGAGAGAGAGATTTATTTTGTGTTTTTGGGTAAATTCACTTAAAATCTTAATTTACTTCATTTTCTTATGTTTTGATCCTATTATAAAAAGAAAAGGACCTTAATATAAGAAAATAAAACTTTTGGGGATGAAAGTTTATTTTTCCTCTTTTTTTAACGGAAAAATGGATGGAAAACGTTAGAGGGACTAACTTTTTCAAGTTTTGCGTAACTGGGGGACCAATATGGAACAAAAAATAACTGGGGGACCTATTTGGAACAAGGAGCATAACTGGGGGATCAAAATAGGACTTTGGCCTATTTTAAATAATCTACTTTCTGAAATATATCACTCCTGAGATTTACTGGGAGTTTTGACAGTGCTTCCATTAGGTTGGTAGAATTTTGTTTTTGTGGATTCCTACAAATATTTTTTATTGGAGGTAATTTTGTTTGAAGTACTATCGGTATTACATATGGACTCTCTTATAATAGGAATTTGAATATAAATTCATTAATCATTACGCTGTGGGAGATTAGCTCCTTTCACTAGACCCAACTCCCGTTAGTAGATTGAAAGACTTGTAAAATAAATGCATGTTTTCTCTTCTTTTTCCTTGATCTTACTTCAAAAGAACTTGAGTTTTTCTTACCAAATCCCCCGAGATTTATCTAGGACCAGGTTCACGTAGAGATGAACAAAAATAATCAATAATATTATAGGAAGACAGTTTTTTTTTTAAAAAAAAAAAAGCCCAAAACGCATTTTGTTTGTTTCAAAACTTGTTCAAAGTAGGTGGGTATTAGAGTGAAATATATACATTTTTAATAAAGAAATTATTAAAAATTAGTAGACAAAATTATAACTCATAATAATGTTAAAAAATAATGATTCTCAATTTGTCCATTTTATATTCTCATATAACTTCCTCCATATTTTTCTTTACATGAATTTATTTAGAGATAAACTGTTTTAATAATTTTAATTATTTATATTTTACATATATAAATTTCGAAATTATATTTACATGCCTGCAAACCACTTGTCTATTCTTATAGCTTATTTTTGTTTATGTATATATCCAGACCCAAAAAATTATGCATATTAACACTAGGAATAACTTCAAATTATAAAAATACAATTTCCTCTACCCCATCTTAATTTGGAATCTTTAATTACGTACAGATTTGGTTTCATTTGTAAATATGACCTCTAATGAAATTTATATGGAATCATATTGACTTGAGAATTCAAATCATTTGTGGCTCATATCACATTATCACCTGGGTGCTGTGACAATTATTTGGGAAATATGTGACTTTCAATCAAATTCATAAATCATTCCGTTTAAATGATCCATTTATCTTTCTCTGTTCATTATATACTAATGAGATCGATGTATCTCTCTCAAGTCCATGAAAGACTTGTCCCATTTCTTATAAGCTAATTAGAGAGAAACTAAAGCCCAATATGGGTCAAAATCAAATGATAACATTTTAGACTAAGATATTTTTATATCAAATCAAATATACTAATATGTATCGTATATACTATACACTATATATTGTTAATTATTAAATGGTAAAATATCACAATATGTACGAGATGATAATTTAGGGTTAACTTAAGATTCCAACGTAACTTAATAGATATAGTTTAACCTTTCAAAATCTTACTCCAGTATTATATTGTACAAGAAGCTATTAGTATTATTAAATTAATATCCATCAAAAACTAATCCACGATGTGCAGGCCAACTCATTTGTTTAACAGTCCAAAAAGGACTCTTATTAATTATTATATATACTACCCTTGTAGAATTACTGGCTAAACAAGCTAGTTTACAGACTAATGCTTTTTTATAACTTTTTTAATTATATTTTTGCTACGATCTATTTTTCATATTTATAAGGTTGTAAGATATTTATCATTTAAACTAACTATTTAATAGATTCATTTTTATAATAAATGTAATTAAATCAATTATATATACATATATTCCCTTACCGAAAGATTAAATAATGGATTGGGCCACAAGTTGTTAATAACTTGCTCTGACAGTTAAATATAATATTATAGACTTATAGTGTTGGTAGATGGCGGATATAATTAGTTAAATTAAATAAAGAGGAACACTTAAGTCATATCTCTTCAATGTTCAATGCTAAACAACTTAGATGCTTAATCACTCATCAGATATCTATAATCCACATTTGTCTAATCCAAAGGGTTCTTTCTTTCACACACAAAACGACTTAGGCTGAAAACGACGGCTGATATATAATTGTCTCTCTCCAAATTTAAAAAAAATAAAAAGAAGAAAATAAAAAATTCAAAGCATGATCCAGCTAGTGATGCTAATTTGTCATTGATTAGTGAGGCAAATTCAAATTATATTCAAACTCATTACTGACTCTATTCTCACGCCCAAATCCTAACTTAGATTTGGTCTGCCAAGAGAGACAAAAATCCTTACCGAAGTTGGCGCTCATGCTTCACTGAAATTTCTAATGCTTAGGGACACGAGAAATTCTCTATCACCTTCTTCCAATTCATTATATCAGATTTTTTTAAATTATAGTAACATATTTGCAGTTTACAATTTCATTCTCTCTTAAAAAATAAATAAATAAATAAATAAATAAATAATGCATAATTGTACTACATGTTCACAGAATCTGCCTGATCAGAACGAGACGCAATCATGGCAGAATTTCTTGAAACCACCACTAATTTCAAAACCCAAAGATGCTAAAAATAACGATTCCAACTGTTCAGAGAGTTCAGACTCACCCTGCCATTAAACTATGAAACATCACTCTCGATATTCTCTCTCTCTCTCTCTCTCTCTCTTTTGTTTGTCAATTAAGGAAACCATGCTTCATCTACTCCTCTCCCTACTTCCTTGACCATCATATATACAAAACAAAACAAACCAAATCTGAAATTTCATTAATTTAACCATAATTCGCCTAGCTATTAACCAATCAAAAAAAGGGTTGAAAAAATTGGACAATAATTGTAAGTGGGAAACTTCTTTTTTTCAAAACTAAAAGGAGGCAAACAAGAAAATAATCAAGGAAACTTGATTCAAATGAATCAAATCTCCCCCCATTAGCCCAAAAAAACCCCAAGAAAAAAAGAAAGAAAAAACTGATATATAATTCTAGCTATTCATCAAACATGACATCATAAGAGGAAATTAATCATCCTATGGCCTCCTTAGCTTGTGATTCTTGTCTACATTAGGGGACTATTAAGAAGCCCATGCCAAGATGGAGTAGTAGTGAGACCATTCCAATTTAGTCTTCCTGCAGAATCAATTTCACCCATATTGCTTGTACTAGTGTCTCCATTACTTAGCTGCCATGGAAGACCCCATAAAACCTTATTAGTCTCACCTTGTAATAATTCCCTGCCATTATTATTACTGCAAATTTCTTGCTTCATGGTAGTCACAGTCACTGCTTGTGTTGTGGCATTACTCACACCAGCTTCTTGATCATATGGTGGAAACATCATCATCTCACCATTAATATTAACCCCACAAGCTGCTGCTGCTTTGTTATCATTATGATGATCACTCCCATTATTATGATCATCCACTTCTCCCAAGTCCCCACCATTCCCATATGATCCATAGTACAAATTTAAATTCTGAAGACTATTACTATTATCAAGAAACCCACCACGAAGGGCATCCAAAAATCCAGCACTAGTGTTTGTATTGGAAGAGGGAATAATATTTGCAACCAGAGGATTCCCCAACATAGAGAAATCATGATGATGATGATGACCATTATTATTATCATCAAAACCCATTTGGTGATGCTTTTGGAGCCCAGCTAATGCTAGTGTGAGGTCATTTGTGTCATATGACAAAGGAGGGAGTGTGGTAATGAGTGGGTTGGAATTGGGTGTGAGATTAATTTGATCTTGTGCTCTTCTTGATGATGAAGATGATGATGAGGATGAGGATGAGGATGATGAGGATCTTTTGTTCTTCCTGCACCCTCCACCCACAGGAACATTCCTCAGGGTTCCTCCTTTGGTCCAATATCTCCTGCAAGATTTGCAGAAATATCTTGGCTGAGAGAGGCTGTAATTATTGTAGTAACAGAATTTGGTGTTGGTGGAATCACATCTTGGGCATTTCAAAGCTTGTTCTGGCTGTGGCCTTGGCTTTCTCTCTTGCTGATTCTGATTCTGTTGTTCTACTTGTGCCTTAGAACAACCTATCATGTTCTCCAGTGACTGGCTAGACATTTGCTGTATATATGTGACATTAATTAATTAATTGGTTAAAATAAATAATTCAAAAGAATTTATGTACACTTGTTTAATATAATTCCAAGTCCAATTTCAGTGTTGTGGCCTGGATCTCTATTTTTGGAGAATAATATAGACAGAGGTGCAGATCGATGGATCTTTGAATTGTTCCAAGATTTCTTTAAAAAAAATGAAAGCATGAATTTCTGTCTAACAGATTAGAACTTAGAAGTAAGATTTTTGGTTTCCAGATTTTAGCTTGGTTATTGATCACAGATGACAGAGATTTAGATGGGAAAGTAAAGTTTGCCCTAGCTAATTAACTTCCCAGCTCAAGTATATCATATTCACAAAAAAAGGGTGTGAAAAAGAAAATCAAAATTCTTAGAGCTTCATTTACTTCAACCTTCAGGAATAAGAATTAAGATTTACTACCAATAAGTAAGAACTACCCCAAAAAGAAACATCAGACTCAAAGGGAAATAGAGAACCAAAACTAGCTAGCTAGGTAGCAGAAAAGAATAAAAAGAGATCCCATATATATATATATGATACCTGATGTTGTCCAGTTGAAGGATCCATCCATACAAGCAATATATGAGCTCGATGGTGTGACTGATCTGTTATAATTAAAGATGTGGTTTCTTGTTTATGTGTTGTGTTGTGTACTGGTAGAGAGAAAGTAAAGAGAAGAAGAGAGAGAAGGGAGGGAGAAAAGTAGAGAGTAAAGAGAATAGATAGATGGGGTTATTGAGTCATGCAAAGTGAGGTAATAGAAAGGGGAGGCGTAGATATATAAAGCAATCCCAATAGAGAGAGAGAGAAATGAATAATGATGAATGATGGGTTTTGCCGTACGAGATGATGGATGAGGTTGGCTTGCACGCAGAGAAAGCATTAAGAAGAAAATTCCAGTCTTTCTCACCCCAAATCTCCCTTCTGCAACGCTTTCATTTCATTCTTTACATCAAAACTTCAAATTGGTCCCAAATGTATGGGATAAATTTTAAATTAGTCTTATATATTTTATTTATTTCAAATTAGTCCTAGATAGTACTATAATTTCTAAAATTAGTCCCAAATGTACAGGTTGCTTTGGACCAATAAAATCAAATCGAGTCTAAAAAATGGGTCAGTCATTTCATAATAAAATAAATAAAATTAGTCATATTTCTCACATTTCAAGTTTGAATGTGACGTGTTCAAAATTATGTGTTAATTTTGAACAATTTTTTCTCTGCCCAAATGAAACCATTAGCAAATGAGGTCAAATTGTATACTAAAAGGAGATTTATGACTGATTTGGAAAATTATAAAAATATGTAAAATTAATGTGAAATAAATAAAAATTTAGGACCAATTAAAAACTTATCTCATACAATTAAGACCAATTTGAGATTTTGATACTTTTACATACATACATACATACATACATACATACATACATACATACATACATACATACATACATACTTAGCTTACCACTCACACACATTCTCTCTCTTGTATGTGTGTGGTTAGTGGGTCCCACTCTCGCGTGGATGCAACTAGTCGTGGGACCCACTCTTGGCCTGACCAGGCCCATATGTCCGCACGACACATCTCTCTCTCAATTCATCGCCCAAAACCTCTGCGATTTTCTCAGCTCCAAACAAACATCATGAGGAACCTCGTGTGGTGGAGTTCCCATATGTTCATTCACGATTAATTAAGAGATTTATTAATATCAATAATAATGCTAATGATAATGATGATATATCTTAAGTGAGTAATTATTCATTGGTGGATGGAGGCACGAAGAAAAAAACAGAGATTTTGGTGTGATAGCAGGAAGATGGAGATAGATTGTTTTGGATGTTTATGGGAAGAGTGGGGTCCACAGAAGAAGCAAGAAAAGCACATTAGAGATATTAATTGATGCAACAATTGTCGTCGTTTGTTGAATGTTTTGGATGATGTGGACTCGTAATGATGGCAAGGGGACATCCATCACAATTCACACACATACCTGCTTATTCTTTCATTTCTTTCTCTTTTAAGTTTCAAAACACTCATTCTCAATTTCATTTTATACTCATTCTATAAAACAAGTGAAAGAAGCAGATATGATTATCAAAATGTTTTTGAGATATTTTCAGATACTAAATATAAGTTCACTATATGGTGTGAGATTATAACCTTTTTGTTAAAAGCCAACCTCATTAATAAAAATGTTATTTTAATGTTTTAAAGCAAAACTTTCAATTTTCAAACTATATATAAATATATTCCTGCTTGAAAGCTACACTCACTTTGAAGCTTCATTAGCCAATTAAACTTCAATAATCAAATTGAAATAAATATTTATAAATATATAATAATTCAAAAATATAAGACATGAATTGTATTAGAGAATAATGACATAGATAATTTTAGTTTATACTTATTATTTAATTAATTTGATTCCTTAGGTTTTCTGATACAAGTATAAGCCCTTGGGAGAACCACACCTCAAAAGCTAGCTGTTGAAGTTGGAGAGCCCCAGGCCTTATATAGTGCTTTACTCTGAGCTAACTACCCGATGTGGGACTCGTATCATTTTCTTAAAATATACATAAATATAGATATATAAAAGACTAATCATCACTATAGCGACAAAAATAAATAAGACATGTGATAAAAAGTTGTGTATAACCAATATTCATAATAAAAAAATAGTATAAGAAAATAATTTTTCACAAAAAAAATGTGAATATAAATAAAATTTATAATTTAATAGACATTACTACAAAATTGTTCTCCTTACTTTCCTTATTATGGATCTCAAAGTTCTTTATTGTTTTACAAAATTTACATTATCTGATTATTTATGACTCTCATCCGACCCCTCCAAAGTGTAAATTTGATATGTAGCATCTTAAAATTATTAATTAATTTGCTTTGATAGTTTGATTTACATTAATTGGTTTTGGTCGTGGCCCTATAATTGTGGTCCCTGACCTTCTTCAGTATCATCAATTATAATCTGTTTATACTGTACTGATGGATGACTAGTCTTCTCCACTTCCACTAAATGGGTCACACAAATTTTCAATTATAGTCTCACTCTGTTCAAATTACAAAATTCTTCAATTTCTCTCTTTCTAATAAGTTAACCACCGAGAAAATTAATTAATACAATTATTTTACTAACACATGTAACCTTATAGCCTTGTGTAAGTTGTGTTACGTTGTCATGTCTTCTTATAGTAACCTGAAAATATCTTACTTCAGTATTATTCTACGTGTTATGATATAATATATATATATATATATATAATCATGCATGTTTTCCGATTTAAAATTCAATATCGCGTCTGTAATTAGTATAAAATATAAAATCCTCCATCTATATATATGCAACGATGTCGCCAATGTTTTCCAACTTTATTCATTAAGAAATTACAAAAGAAAAAAGAGCAAAACAACGTACTCTCGTAGCTTAATTATCTTATCTGATCTATATAGAGACAGATCGATAACAAGTGGGAAATTATTGAAGATTTTATTTCTTTTAAAAAAATAAGTTTCCTATTAAACTGGATATTGGTGAGGCGTCCAGTGTCCTCCACCAAGAAAATGATTGTATGACAGTTACCATCATTCGAAATGCAGAATTGCGAATGATTAATTTCGTCTTATTATTGTTGTATATTTTCATATATATATATATATATATTCATGCTTATTAATCTGATTATTCTCAGTCTCCGATCCACAAATATACTGTTTTGTCGTTTAGCAACATAAAGTACTTTTCTTTTTGACTCATCATTTAATTGAAAACTTAATACTAAAGCTAACGCGCATTATTACAAAATCCATTTTAGGTGTTGGTTTACTTCACAGCGACAGTTGAAAGCTAGCTAGTTAAATTTGCAAATTCACTGCACCCAAATTGATCGTGTTTTAACCTATATATATATCAAATCCCTTTGATATCGCGATCAGTAACACCAAAAATATCTAAAAACATGCAGGAACAAATTCATGTCAAGATTTCAATAATAATTCAGTCATGAATCTAGTTGGCATTGCTTCTTAAATTCAAATTCAACATTCTTTACAATGAGATTTGACGTATGTTATCATATGCTAGCTATTACTTAGATACCATCTCATTTCTGAAGTTCTAGCTAGTTATTCAAATGAATTGTTTTCTTTCGGTCACGAAATTGAAGTGAATATATATTAATTGCAAACAGAACTAGCTAGCTAGTATATATGATGATAAAGAAATTTATGTATGGAAATGAATGATTTGGATTAAGGATCGATATATAGTCAATTAAGTTGAGGGAAGATTATTATATGTAATCGGAGGGTACAAATTGCAAACATATAATGTAGTGGGCCATGATTGTAGGGTGGGGTAAAGAGCATGAGAATCATAGGGATCTGTCATGTTTGGTTGACTGGTCAAACGTATGTACCAGTCAAAGGAAAACAGTCAAGTGAAACTGAAGGGAAGGAAAAAGAAGGAAAACAAAATAAAGTAAAAAGTAAATAGGAAACTGTGTCCAACATGCTGAGGCATACAATACACAAGGTAACGTTGTTTGTATTGGCACATCTGCGAAGAAAAGAATCTAGTGTTTCCCACTTCTTTTCCTTCACATAGAATCTTTGTCTCTCTATGGTTGAAGAAGTTGAAATTAAATCTAGTGATTTCATATGCTCCTTCCGTTCTGGTTTAATCTTTTTACTTTAATATACAAGTTGGGTGCAGTGTGATGCGATCTACATTTCTAGATACGAAAGAATAATTAATATTGCTTTGAACTATATATAGACAGTACTAGTATATTAATTTTTACGCACTTCCTTTGATGTGCGAATAGTTAACAACGGAGGAAGCATATATATATAATTAATTACTAGTTGTGAGAGTTGACAAAAAGCAATTGATGGAGTGGATTATTTTGAAGGAAAAAAAGTGTGATTAAGCTGTCATTAAACGACATGAGCTCAATTTCCAATGGTGTTGGTTTAAAGAGATTAAGCCTGGAAATCTCATTTTAAGCCATGCATGATGAGTATAGAATCAGATTCCGATGGATCCATTTAAGGGTAAGGGTAAGAATGTAAAATGAGTTGGTTATATACTTTTGTGCATTGATTACGTGTATGTATAAAAATAGAAGAAATGAAGTTGGTTATATATATATAGGAGTAGGTAGGTGTGGAGAATGTGAGGGAGGATGTTTGAAATTTAAGGAAAAGAGCGGGACGAGGAAAAAGAAGAGGTAGGGAATTTTGGTCGGTGAGAAGTGGGGCCGGAAGAGATGATGCCAGATATGGAATAGGCCACGTGGCAAAATGAATGCGGCTATGAGATTGAGACGAATATTGCAGTCTACGAGGAAAGAACAAATATCACTAGGCACTACAATAGAGAGAGAGTAATAGCAGTGTCAATTCTTCCAGCCTTAGTGGGCTATGAGTGGGCCCTCATTACTTGCTTAACTTCTCCTCCCTTGTCAAGCAAGGTATATCAATTAAATAAACTCACATACTAGAAAATGAATACACTTACCTAGTTCAACGGATGTGAGCTGCAAGAGCAAGTTGATCGTCCAAGTACCTACAAGAACTTCACAGGGGGGGTCCTGCGAAGAATACTCCGACGCTCAAGTTACTATACGAGTGATGTGAGAGCGAGAGAATTTTGAGAGGAGAGAAGTAGCTAACCTTAGTTTACTGGGTTGAGCTCTATTTATAGAGCAGGGGGAGAGAGGTGACTAGCGCGCAGGGCGCACCACGTAGCTGAGCACGATCTCCACCAGCGAGGATGGTGGAGATCGAGAATTGCGGAGCAAGACAATCGTAGGTGATTGCTTGCTGCGTTTGCTGGGCGGTCGCCAAGAGACTGGAGAACGTGGGTATGAACAAGTCAGTAGCCCACGATCTCCAATAGCGTGGATTGCGGAGCGAAGCGGTCGTGGGTGACTGCGTGTAAGTCTGAAGGCGTGCGCCATGACCCTGAATGGATCACGACCGCCTCTAACCGTGCAGAGGGCACTTGATGGGCATGAGTGCGCCTCACCAGGTTTGAAGGGGAGAAGGGGCCCGGTTCGAGGGCTATTAGGCGTACGCCCAAATAATGATGTATCATAAACTAATAATTTCATTTATACTAAATTATTCAACTCATAATTTAATTTTTAAATATTGAAATATAAAAAAATTATATTTATTAATTTTTTTAGGTTTAATAATATATGATTTTGATCTTTTAGACACTAAATCATGTATTTTAATCTTTCAATTATTAAACTGTTAATTCAATAATTTATAGGGATTAAATTATTAATTTATTATTATTATTATTATTATTATATATATTATAAAATCAAATCTTAACTTTTTTTTTTTATTTATACAG
Organism: Chamaecrista fasciculata; assembly: GCA_003254925.1. Classification (NCBI taxonomy): domain Eukaryota; kingdom Viridiplantae; phylum Streptophyta; class Magnoliopsida; order Fabales; family Fabaceae; genus Chamaecrista; species Chamaecrista fasciculata. Next base: position 1,395 of record QANZ01052092.1, on the reverse strand, counting down.
ATTAGAATATTTATTAATCTTAATTCTCATGAATTACTTCGTGCATGGTTATAGAGTAGATGAAGGTGAAAGCAATGAATTGAGTTAGGTAGCTTCCATACAGTGAAAATGCTAGGTCAAAATTTATACTTCGTCTAAGTTTTAATTTAGTGATGACAATTTGAGAAGCCGAAACAGAGAACAAGAATTCCCAGCAGAATAATTAAATATGATAATGCCGTGGGATCTTGGTATCTATCTAGGAAACTAGCTTCCATACAGTGAAGGAAGAAAGTTCCTTTGCTCACTACAAAGCCTTCCGTCGACAACCCCACATTCTGTTTCTATTAAAAGTCGGTTTGTTTAATTAACTTGCTTTCTCGTCTCTTGCTTCTCCAAATAGCGATGTCCGGCGAGAAAAAGCTCGTAAGCTACACGCACCGGCACCGACGTCGGAACTCCCACAGTCCCCAATTTTCCGTCCAGAGAAGCTTTCGTGCTTCAAAGTTCAACCAAACTCACAATTCAATTCAATTCAACTCAAAAGAAAACAAAAAAATAGTAAGAATCTTCAATCTCAACATTAATTTCCGTTTTCAAATTTCTATATGTACACTTAATTAATTACCAGAATTTTGAGAACTTCGATTCGAGAATGCTCCGTGCCTTGCGAGGATTCGTCGATTTCAGAATCCGTGCCTTGCTAGGGTTTGCAATTGACGACGCTGCACTCATATCAGAGGGGCACGATTTTGAAGAAGTCGAAAATGAAGAGAGGCACGATTCAGTTTGGTTGTGTTGGAGAGATGACGCGTGAGATGCAGGTGACGAAGCTCCGTTAAAATTTGACGGAAAATGTTTAGAGGGTTCCAATGTGTTAAAGGTTCAAACCTCAGGGTACTAAAGTATCAAGTTTTAAATTACAGGGTACCAAAGTGAAATAGGGTCAAACCACAGGGTACCAAAATGTAATTTACCCGAACTTTTATATTAATATAAAGATAGAGTTAGAGTTAGAACGAGGCATAAACATAAGGAATGATAAGCATGGTCGGATAGGCAAATTTGGGAAGGAAGTATTTGATGTTTTAGATGGAGTTGTTGTGCGAGTGAGGCATTTTCTCGAAGGTTGGATTGCCATGTTTGGAAGAAATGTGGACCCACGAAATTTGGTGGAAGGAGCATGAGATAGATGCGGCCAACGTTGTGTGCTTAAGATGGAAAAATTGAGAAATTTTAAGTTAAAGTCGAATTTTAAATTGTGATAACTCAATGACCCGTGGATGATTTTTGCAATATGAGTAATCGTTTTGATACTATTTTTCGAGATCTACACGATGCAAGTGAAAAAATTGAGTTTTGGGTTAGTACAGAGACCAAAGGTAGGATATTTTAGGTCAAAACTTTAAAAGGACA